>JARJDR010013793.1:0-26749 GCA_030264135.1 Myllaena sp. GC000078 | reverse complement strand
TCACGCGAGTTACTAACACAACAGATGACCGTCGCTGGGACTCCATTGAAATGCATGTAACATTATTAGGGTTCGTAACTACTAAAGTAATTGTGGATGCGAACGATACTATGTGTATGGCGGACCTTATACTATACATCTCATTGCGTATAGGTCGTATATATTGCAAGCAAATAACATAACCGCTGCGTAGCACCATAGCGGTCGCTGGAATCGATGGAATCGTTTCGCGCAGTATCAACGAACAACTCATCACAACAAATCGGCGTCGATATGCGCGTTTTCCCCTTCGGCAAGTTTTATCACCACTCACCTATTTGAATTCGATGGTGTATTTAGGGATACCCGGTTGATTATGTTGGCAAAAAAGGCTGACAGGCAACAAATGCTGCCAAGCTAGAAAATGAAATGAGCCCGCAATGCCACTAGCCACTAGGAATTCACAGCCAACTGCAAATGAACGAAACGAAATGAACTCCCTGCTCACTGCTGTGAACCATGTGAACAGTGAAGAGGATGGCATGATGGCGGCGTCGGCAGTCATCGGCAGGCGGCGGTGTCACGCGTGCGCATCGCGCGAATGGCCGCGACAGCGCTAGCAGCACCTATGAAAATGTTAAGTTTTTTAAAATTAATCGGTGATCTGTACAGATCTGTACAGACACTCACTCTCAGACTCGGTAGCTGCTTTATGACTGCCCAAAAACGATTACGACAAGCATGGATTTCAAACTATGATAAATGTGTAAGAAGTGTAAATGTGCAAATATGTATTGCAGATCGCCGCTACAAGAATTACAAGGTAAGAACAGCAACAGAAATATTACTTAATTATAGTTTTATTATAAAAATCATTGAAGGAATCAAACATAAATTACATATCTTCGGAATTCCACTTATAAGCTTCTTCGCGCTCGGCATTGCGTTTATTAATACCCTCAAACCATCGGCGTTCGTAGCCATTAGAGCGATCCACACCGTCCCACCGGTAGCCCGGACGTATTCCATACCGATTCGGCAGGAACGAACCTTCGTACATAGGTTTCACTAAAACAACATACATAATCAGACCACAAACAGCGTAAAAACACTAACATATTTACATGGAACACCCGACTTAACGATTTCCTTCTTCTTTTTGCTCCGAATATAAGCTAACATCGGATCACCTTCTCTTTCCTGTTGTTTTAAATAATTCTCCAGATCCTTATCGTCTGCATAGCGCGCCAGCGGCTTATTCATTTCGTGAACGTCACTCTTCAGCTTCTCTTCGTAGTCATTTACCTGCTTCAAACCTTTGCCCCACTTGTCATAGGACTCTTTCAGCGCGTTTGCCTTTTTCTGGTGTTCAGCCTTCAACTTCGCCTCCTCCTCAAGACTACGAACCTTGCCGGTCTTGCGACTGCGAACAACTGTGGCCGCATTCACGCCGGATACCTCCTCCGACATGCCTGCGAACAGTTTCGCCTCGCGCTTTTTAAACTCCTCCGTTTCGCGCACCAAGTCCTTGGCGTTCTGTAAACCAGCGGTTTTACCATCGAGCGTTTTCGTGGCCTTTGCGCTGGTTGATGTGGACGGTGAAGATGAACCCCAGCGGCTGCGTTTCGCGTCACGTTCGGAACGCGGTTTATGCGTTGGAGGCGGAGAGGGTGATGCTCTCCTTCTGGGTGGGCTACTATTTCGGAATTGGGTCCGTGATGGACTTTCAGGTGCTCTACTTCTCAAGGGCCTGGAATCATTATTTCTTCTTCTAGGACTTCTAAGACTACTCTCAACATTTCTCCTCCTTGGGGGACTGTGATCAGTATCTTTCTTTTTTCTTGGTGGACTTATGTCTCTGCCTTCCTTCCTGGTGCTATCATTTTTATTTCTTCTCCTAGGTGGACTGGCATCATCCTCCTGTTTTACTCTCCTTGATAAACTGTTACTTGCATTTCTTCTTGGAGGACTGTAATCTCTTTCTTTTTGTCTGTGCTTGGGAGGACTTGAATCAGTTCCTTTTCTGGATGGACTTGTATTTCTTGCCTTTCTTGAAGGAGTGGAGTCACTGCCCCTTCGTGGTGGGCTACAATCTTGTGATTGGGCTTCTATATTGGAAGTCCTTTCTGGTGATTCTGGTTCTTGTTTAATTTCTGGGCTCAAAATTATCGTTTTGAAGCTGCCGGTATTATATTGCTCCAGTCGCAACTCAACTGGCCGATCGTCGATGACTGATACTACTTGGGGAGCATCTTCATTTTCATTCTCAATATCAATAATGGTTTGTTGCTGTTCATAGATGTCAAGATTATCATCAATAATTTTCACCCTGGAATAACATTTATGCAAACGCATTATAAAGTTGTCCTCAAAGTGTTAGATATTTATAAGTATGTACCTGCTCTGCATAGCAGCTTTCGCCTTTTTCTTCTTTTTCTTTTTATCTTTTTTGCCCGAAAGATAATGTAATTTAACATAATCAGCTACGCTTGATGACATTCTTCAATATTTGCACGTAATTTACTTGGCAAAATGAAATCATACGAAAAATACGATGAATACGAAGGTGGCGAAGATTGAGCACAACGAGCACAACAAAACGAAGCAAGCGGTGAGGTTAGGATCAGTTGGGATATGGCCGCCGCATTGTTTGCTGTTATCAGCTGGGATTGTGGTGAATGTTGTGTTTATATCGTTTATATTTATACATACTTGTGTTGTTAAACGTTCTTGTGCGTGAATATTAATACTGTGATAACAAAATGAGTGTTGAATTAAGTCCAACTAAGTATGTCCATCAAACAGCCAAATTTACCAAGAATTTACCGAGTTACCCTTGCAGGATTCGCGAATCTCCAAGCACATCATATATTTCTCCTTATATTGAGCAATACAAAACCCCAGGGAGAAAATACACACAAAATCAACGCCGCTATGAAATATTACAAGCCATCAAACAGTAACTACATATTAATATAATTAAAAGTTTATCTAACTTGCTTTTGACTGTCATATTGTAGGAAGAGGCACTCAGAACTTGATGAGAAGCGAAAAATCAATGAGTTTATTCAAGAGGATGATAACAGTTTTGATAATTTAGAAGAAAGTGATCAGGCAATGGATATTTCAACACTAGGCAAACAAAAGAAACGGAGAAAAAAGTTTGCCAATAAATTAATGCTCTCTGAGTGGATGGTTGAAAAACCTAATGATTTAGAAGATAAATGGTTGTTGAAAATATGTCCAATTGGTGGTAGGAATTTGATTGTTGCTCATAAGGTACTAGATAAAGAATAGCTCTATTCATGTTTTTGCATCAAGTTGTTTTTAAGGGAATTACAAAATGCTTTAAGAAATCTGGGCATTTTGTGAAACAATTTCAATCTCAACTTCCTGGTGGAAGCAGTAGTGCATCACCACCAAAACTCACGATCTTGGATTGCATTTATTGCGAAAAAGATACAACATTTTATGTATTGGATGTACTTGTTTGGAATTCTTTCTCAGTTTTGAATTCACCAGTAAGTAATGTTTTTTGAGTGAATATTGTTCCTATGATTTACATGAAATTTTCTTCTCCTAGACTGAATTTCGGTTTTTCTTTCTGCAATCAAAACTGGAGGAAACACCGTGCGCGGAGGTATCGAAAGGAAATAAATATAAATTCGCGTATATACCGCATCACACGCCTGATCCATGTACACTAGAAACATTATTCTGTGATTACAACGAGGATATTGATGGGGTTTTATTTTATCACTCCGAAATAAATTACTTGTCGGAAGTGACGCCCCTTGTGGGTTGGTTGAAGGTATTCATGATGCCAGAGATTTTGTCCGTTCCCGTGCATAGTCAATTCATGTTGGAAAAATCTAATTATAAAACTATATATGAATATATGGATAATTTTATGAAGGAACATAAGATTAAGATGAGGAATAAGAAACAGTTGCGTGACGTTGAGATGGGCGATTGTGAGGAGGAGGAGATAGAGGTGGAGGAGGAGCAGAGCCGGGAGATTGACGAAGAAATGACTGAGGATATGTAATTATATAAATTATTATATTAATATTAAGTAAATTTTAAACAAGTCATTTGTTGAGACTTTTATTTCATCTAGATATAGTCATTCTGATTTGATTTCAACAAGACAAAAGGTGTATAAGTACAGACTTTGCCAACATACTGAATTCCGCTTTATAAAAATAATATCGCATCACTTCGTTCAATTGGGGAAATAACGATTGACTCTTTCATATACATATATTAAGGCCTACACATTCCACTCTATACTTTGTTGTCTAGTCCTCTTCTATCCAATTCGAATCAAAAACTTTTGGTTCCACAATTTCGCCCGAAATCAATAGCATTTTTCTTCAATAATATAAAACACATGCAATCTATACCAAACTAAATATTATATCCTGTTTTGATAATTATTGATTTCATATCCCGCATCGATTCGTGTGTAATGTTAAATAAACTAACACAAACAAAATAACAACTACTCACGCATCGTTCATCGTTCATATCGCATGTTGCTAAATAAATAAAATCTACATTCTTGAAATGTATTGTGAAGACAGCGTACGTTAATACATATTTCTACGCAGGAATGAATGGAAGAAGGGAAAAGATGTGTTGGTTGCGCTCTTGCTTTCTTGATTTCTCACTCATCGCGTCGGCTTAAGCTTGGTCCTGTTTGGGGGTTGTGAAAGATTTTATTACATATGGCGCGTATTGCCAAAGTTGATGCCCGATTGATTGGCACCCTTGTTGCTGCCCATCTGCAGGCCAATGATGGTCTGGCCGGCCTTCATCTTGTCTTCGGAGAAGTGCCTTTCGTTTCGGTTGGCCTCCTTTGGGCCGATCCCGGGCAGATCGTAGTTGTGCGCCTATAACAAAAATTGCAAAAATTAATGCTTTGCTTACAATGTGGTACCTAAAAATTAATGTAATAAGTTACAGATTTAAACTTGCAAAGGTATAATAAAAATGGAGCAAAATGTGGTAGATTCATAGATATCAAGGTGTGTCCAAATCCAAACATATAGGTAGATTGCAGGGTGGGTAATTAAATTTCCATTTGATTTAACGAATAATGACTGAATCATATGTATCGGTGTTGAGCACAGGCAAGCCGGGCCGAAACTGCACGCGATGCAGAGCGAACAGGGTGGCCGAAAAATCGACCTTCGATCGTCTGGCGTACACACCCCTTCGCCGGCGTGGCCGCATTTCGCACGCGAAAAGTGGTGCGGCCCATATAAAAGCACCGCGTGCGTCGTGAAAATTTTAGTTGTGTGTTGTAACTCAATACCTGTCCGACAGTGTTAAACTTGTTATTGTTTAATGAAATTGAATAACCTTTTAATATTACATATCATATGTATGTAAAGTGATTTAGCATCAGTGCAAGATAATAATTTGGTAAGTATAAACATAAGCAGACCTTGCGTCCGAGAGACTGCAGGCAGATAACGACCGAATTCAAATTCTGACGCTCCCATAAGTCGACCGTTTGGAATGTTTCCTGCGCGGGCACGCCGAACGAGCGCGCCGCCTCCAGAAAAGCGTTGATGTTCTCCATGCACTTGAACGCCATTTGTGATTGGTTCACCTTTTTAATGCTGCCAGGCTGAATACAGTTCGCAAGTCTGCAAATAATTCACAATAACTCTTCAAAACTCATATCTCTTACGAGTTTGCAAACGACAAATGAGGTAATGACATAGTTGGGACGTACTTGCAAAGTAGGGTGCCGTCCTTAAGGACCTCGTAGAAGTTGTCCATGTCGCCGCCGGTGGTGATGTCATCTTTTGTAATGACCGCTATCCATTCGAGTGATTCTTGTGCCAGCTCTTCGCTGTATTTTGCATTCACCTGAAATATAAGATTCTTTTATTACGTATATGTACATATTTCAAAAAGATTTCATTCATAGACGTTTTCGTTACAATTAAAACGTAATTTGGGGAGACAGTGCCGTGTTGCCGAAATTAAATACGTGCGCGTTCACCGTGTAAACATGCGTACCGTTCGCGCCGTCATTATCTAAATCAAAATGACTTGTCCTGGGTCATAGTCTCGTCGCGGGCTAGGCGTGACATATTTGCCATCCACCTACAACATCCGTAATGTGTCTGCACTGCCATTATCGTGGGTAAACATTGGTTAAATATATAAAGTTAATGCTTATTGCAATAATGTACGTTTGTCTGTTCGTTCCTTTGTTTCGGGGGTATAATATTGTATAATTTCAGAATGATTGAGTTCGATATAATTGGAACAATTAAACTGATCTGTAAACGATACTAATTTAAATCACGTGTTTTGTTTTTAACACTATCTCTTAAATTCAAGAAAAACAAAAACGTTGCGTATGGCAAACATAGATCTTTGTTTAAAACTATGTAAATATGTATATGGATATAAAAATTGACTTAATTACTCGGGCAGCATAGTCATTAACGAAGTTGTGCTTAAATATACTGCGCCATACTATTATGTTTACATTGTGCTTATGATTTATGATGGAAAAGCAGGAAAGAAGGGAGCGTCGGTCATTAGTAAATTGACGTCTACACAGCGCATACCATCAACACTACGCTGCGGGCGGTATTTGTCTGATTTACTTTTATTACAAGTAAATAAGATAACGCATCATCCAAAGTCATAAATACCGTCCAAATTACAAGGCTCGACAAAATGATGAATGCCTACATACATAACGCAAATTATTTCCCATGCATCATTGGTATTTTGTGAATGTAATATTTCGGGGGCAGGTGTATAGGATCAATATTGAAATCAAATCGGCGACGCGCTTAAACACCCCAGTAACGTGATTTACATACGAAATTGACATCGTTAAATATGGCTGGCTTTTATTGTGATGTATGGTGATATTATACGTATTTCCGCATATTGCACGTTGTGCCAAATATTGTACATAAGTATAGGTAGGTTTATGTGTTGTTTAGCGGAAGCTCGCGCAGCTCCGAGATCGGAAACACTCACTATTATGCTGATTACCTACCACCGATTATATATACAAGTCATAGCGAATTCAAGGGTATTGTAGTTCCGAAAGGAAAAATCGTAAAAACAGAAGGAACAGGCAATAAATATTTAATGGTAATGGCTAAGTTTGAGAACTCAATCACCTTAAACGTCTCATGGGTTTTGCACAGGAGCGCTAATTAACTAAATGTAAGTAAATTTAAATCCGACAAGGAGCACTCATTACTGGCGATAGTTTATTTACGAGTTGTCGATGAGTAAAGCTAATGAAAAATAAGCTCGCTACTTATACGACTGCGTTTAACAGTTATTTTTTTATACTAAATTGAAAGAATAGTTGAATAATTTACTTGATATCATAATATATGTATGTAATTTAATACATCGAACAAAATGAAAAAAAAAATAAACATAATAGGAGCATTATTCAAACAAGTTAGCGATATTTCTGCCGGATAATAATTTTATACGAGTATTTCTATAAGAATACGATTGTCATATTGAATCAATAGTCGACATCGACAGTAATGTCGAAATACTGCAAACAATCGTCGTACTTATTTTTATTGGTTTCGCAACACAATAATCGTCGATGCAGTGGCAACATTCCAACACAATATTTATATTTATTTAAAAAATCAGAATAAGTAAACATGCTGTATGTTTTCTTGACGATATGATTTCATGCATACTTTCTCACTTACGAGTGGCAGCACACTGTCTGGCTTCTCGGTAATATGTCCTCCATGTATTTACATTTGTAAATCTAATTAGATGTGGACCAGGAAGTCCCCATGTAGCCCCAATTAAATTTTTTATCTCTGAATAAACTCTTAAGTCAATATGCATCTCTACCACTTTTATGTGGAAATGAGCGTATCAAACTCCACACACCCTAAGGTTTAAAGATGCCGTTGGGAAATCCCGTCGACATAAGGAATTCGTCTGGATTTCTAAGGCCTATTGCGGCACCATGGGGGACGCATATCTAACAAATAACAATCATGTTTTTAACGAATGACTAATACTTCAAAAATTGTTTCCAGTTGCCAATGAATTAATAGTAACTCGATGATCAATATTTGCTAACTAAAAATAATTGTGGCCTCATTTTGTCATTTTAATTATTAGAATAAAATATTTGTATGAATGTTATCTACTGTTGTCTGTTAATGTGCTATCGAAAATGAATAAGGTCAATAATCACTGTTACCATTATTCGCTGACTAATTATAGTTATCAAAATGTAGTTGGAAAAATCAATGAGTCACTTAATTAATAATTTTACTACAATTGCATACTATGTAACCGAATATTTGTCACGTATTGAATTTTATAATTGTTTAATATTTATTCAATTGTTACAGATGGTGGCGGAACTGGTCCTCAACTCTTCGCTGGCGCAAATGGTGAGTAAACCTCAGTACATACTTCATATACAGTAAATTACATACAGGGTAGAATACCTAATTTGAGGATTTTGAAATTTAAAGCTTTCTCTCAGAGTTCCGTTTTAGTCCAGCGACTTTTTCGAGAAATAAATTGACAGTTTCACTCATTTTCACAAAGGTATGTACATATTTACCTAGACGTATGGATGGATTGAATGATTTTGCATCTTAACAAATTATATGTGGCAACGATTTGCAATGCAACAATACCATATGTTAAGTTATTTTAAAATTGTATATTATATACTTATATTATGTTTGCTTGAGGGACATGTGTGCCTGCGGACGATAACCATATATGGTCTCTAAACGAGACGAAATCAACTGCCACAGCCACACACATCGGCGAATACGTAAATCTTGTTTAAATAATATTAATACACGCGCTTACACATATCACCGACTTATAGGCACATTTGTTGCCGTTTCGTTGATCAGCGTGTATAATTTGTAATTTAAAACGCACACACGCACACGGATGAATGCGTCATTCTGACTCATTCGCTCTAATCGAAATTGAAATTGAATTGATTGATGCTTGTGCAAAGAATAGGAAATTTGGTGTTTCTTATTAATGCTTTAATGCATATGAAGATGTTACATTTTAAGTACATACTTATATCTTAACTAATGTGACCTAATTGGTGCAAAATTATAGTGTATGAGAGTGTACTTATTGAGATTTTTGACATACACTAATCTCGTTTAACATTCAAGTACGTATTAGTAAACGATATCACTTTTACGCGTCGTATGTGGTATTTCCGCATAGCCACGTTTATCATTCATGGTTTCAGAATTTATGTACCGTTGCGACAACAACCTTTATTTTGAGAACTATGCTGATAGGTAACATAGTGGCTATCGTGTGATTAAACCGTACATGTGCGCATGAATCATTCGTCGATTTATATGCATTTTTAAATATCTTAAAATATAACTTATAGAATAAATCACTTGCAAATGAAATTTGTTACGAATATTGATATCCATAATGTAAGTATTATGTCCGTTTCTGATTATGGTTATGGTTAAGTTTCGCTGCCTATTTTTAGACATGACCATTGCGCATATCCTTCTCATATATTCAACTGGTGGTTTTTTTTCTATCCATCATTTCTATTACATTGTGGAAATATATACTAATAATATGTACTAGATTTCATGTGCAGAAAACGGCAGTTATACGTAAATGCTTATCATTAATATAGTTATCGTATATTTGCGCAGATTAATTCTAACGGCCCAATCAACTATTCACAACGCAGTCTAAATATTTGTATGATTAAAAGCTCATAAAGCGGTTGAATAAGCAATATATTTGCGGTAAAAACTGTTGTCTGCAGATGAGGAAGTATCTGCTTATTGAAATTTGCATACTTATCTGTATTTATCATTTAAATAACTATGAATCATTTATTAATATTAGCATTATCGCAAAAGTCATTGAATTATTTAAACTCTTATCAAAATGCATTGCAGCAATGCAATACGCCTACACCCACGTGAACAAAATGCATTGACGTCACGTTTTCGTGCCCCTTGTGCAGCAGCCCGAGCGAACGTGGCGAACTTGATCCCGTTTCCCACTTTCCCTGTAGTGCCGCCTCCACAATCATTGATTTTCTCCCGGTTCGTCGCTGACCTATATTCGCCGGTTTTGTGTTGTCCTACCAGCTGGCAATACACTTTGTAATTTTTTTTTCTAAACACTATTAGTCGAAAGATTAGTTACTCATTCATCGTTGGAATAGTTTGATGTAATCGCTGTCTATATGCAAAGTAACAATTGGTGTACACTAATCAAGCACGTACCAGCTCAACCCAGTGTTTAAGCACTTTACACTGCAATTGAACAATGTCAAAAATATTATCGTTTAAACCAGGCTAGCCTTGAAATGAAATTCTATTGCGCCAGCGCACGACCATTACACGCATTACCTTCCACAAGTGAGTACGCGTAAAACTATATAAAGGTGACATGGAATGCATTCATATGCATATGATTTGCACTTCACTCCGCCTATGTTCGTACCTAAGTCAGAACAAGAATGCGCAGAATGCGAATTTTAATGATGCAATTTTTCTCTGAAGAGGTGGATCGCGGGAATATTTTCTGGATTGCATGTCAGTGTTATAAGCGATAGAATGGAGGGTTTCGCAGACGAGTAGCCAGACAGGAAGAAGACATGCCATGTGCTATTGTTTTCGTGACGAGCACAAAAAAGTTCCCACCATTGAAATGGAGCGGAATTTCAATTTGCAGCAAATAATAAATATGCTCCCGGCGGCGCGGCGGTGCCGGTAATTCTAATCTATTATCCGCTTAATTATAGGTACTGTGAATACCTACCTAGGTACTCTTTTTACGCTTTACGACTTTGCCAATAAATAAATCATTATTTTCTTGTTATTATTATGCGAAGAAGTGATTGCATCTCAGTATGTTATTAGGTTTATACTCAATGTATTTTCCTTTCGATATTTAAATTTTATTTGTGCTACCGGCATCGGTATTAACGTGTCCGAAAACAAGAATAGCCGGATTTCGTGTACGGTAGAGAGTGGGAAATGGACAGCAGGAAGAATGAATGGATGACCAAAACGAACGAAGACTGTGCCCAAACCGCCTTGAAAGCACGTAACAATATAATCTGACCACATCATTCATTAGAAAACGATCCGCGGCCGGTGTTCAAGCTGTTGTTTCTTTTTTTATCCGCTCCAAACCGCTTCAAACTCATCTTTGTGGTAATTTATTATTTCGAATTCACGATGGCGTAGCTTATGGCCATGCATATAAATATAGTTGTATTTGCAATTGATCTTAACTGGCGGACAATTAATCGATACTCACTTTACGCTGCGCTTCAGCGGCAAATCCACTCTTGGTCGCACGATTGGTCGCCATTGCTGCTGCACTTGTTGATTGCTTGTTTCAAGCTTTTTATATATATTTCCAAGTAGGATCGATTTGCTTCGAGCGACTTTTATTAATCCGATTACCCACTATTACACGCAACACCTGCCGAATTCGAATTGGTGGCGAGTGGCGCGAGCGAACGAGCGAACGAGAGATTTCGCGCTACGTACCGGAGCGAGTTTCGAACCGAACTGCACCGCCGCCGTCGAGCGGATTGTACGAGGCGCAGTCGCACGCGCGCGCGCGCTCGCCTCTATCTGCTGGTGGTGGTGGTGTGGGTATCTACTTGCAGGTCGCGGACTCACCCACGGGCATGCACGGTCACCTCGAAACTCTCTGGCATGTGGACTTTGACTCGGCGGCGGCGGTGGCGGTGGCGGTAAGACCGATTCCTTCGATGCCTCTTCGATTTCGATGCCGGTGAAGCGATGACACCGACGTGTTGTTTCGTGCTTTTATGTTCCTCTGTGTAAGTGCACTCGAGGGAACCTGCAACCTGCAGAATCTCGGACTCGGACTCGGACTCGTTCAGCGAGTATTTGGGCGGTTTCGAAAAGACGTTTACTTATCGTTACGTTCGCGCACCGGCATGTATTTATCCCTTGACATTGAGTTCATTGCTATGTTTTTTAGAATGGTTTCAAATACATAATTGCTAATTAAAGCTGGTAACTGATGAAAGTAGGATATTGTTTCTGTAATAATTTATGAGAACCTTATCTATTGCAATCTGATTTCACATTTTCTGGGCGCCAAATGCCATCATATAAATCTCCAATCGGCAAGTGGTCAGGCTTTGGTATAGCAATTAAATCCGCTTGAAAAAAAAAGCGTTGCATTGCATTTGTATCATGCCGAAACCATCTGTGCCGGTTGTTATTTTTCGCTCTAATATGGTGTGCTCTAATAAGGTGAGCTTTTCGCCGCGCACACGACATTTACGTATCAAACCAAGCCTAGTCGGCTATTACATCTTACATCTATCCATAAAGCCACTCACTGATTGTATTACAATGTACATACATACATACATACATACATACGCGATAAGTGAGAAGTTAACTAACGCAATAATATATGTGCAGCATTCGAAAACCTGTGGAGCAATCGTGGAAGGGCAAAAGTGAAGCAATATGGTGGCTTGTTTCGTTGCGGTCACCATTTATGGACAAAAACAGACGTCGCCGTGTTTCGGCGTGGCGTCCTGATGTATTATGACATAAATGCGAGTTTGCCATAAAAATGTATTCGCTTACGCGCCGGCATGTATGTGTGTCCATTGAATCGGATAAATACGATTTTTGCTTAACACGTTGTGATTGGTATCAAGTTTGCGCACAAGAAAATGTAATTAATGCACGTACGCATATGAAACAAGCGCAGACGTAATTAGAGACGACAAGTAATTGCATAATAACTAAATCCAATATAAGTACACTTATTTATTTCGTTGTGAATTGAACTTGATTCAGATAAGTATGAGTAGTTGAGCATCCGTCATTTATCATTAATAATGTTTCTACATTACTAAATGATATAATGAGCAATATTCGCACGTCCATTTCATTCAGTTTATTTTTTGCATTACATGATGGTTAACAGAAGGAATTCAGAATGTAATGCGTTGTAATTTAATATGATAGATTGTGCAGAGCCATATAAAGTGTGTTGTTATTTGCTAATTTTGCAGATTGAAGCACATAAAAAGTGTGCACTTTATTTGAATCATCAGATTTTGTTAACTATTTTATATTAAATTATGTACTTATTATATTAGTATTCTACATAATGCATGCATTAAAATTAAATATCTGCGTTTTGAATTTAATAATTATAATTTTTATTTTGAATTTTGTTAGAGCTTGAAGTTACTTTTTTGAGTTTGTTGTTCCATTGTCATGTGGATCATTTCTGCATCGTTTTATCAAACATTGTCTTTTTGTTGCATTCAATACAACTTTACTGCTTTATGCGATTTGGGTGTTCGAATGAGCGCCAAATATATACAAACTACACGAGGAACGAACAATAAAAATATGTATGGATATTATTTACAGTTACATCGGCTTGAGTCACATAACTTAACATGGCAAGCGCGTTCACTAGCACTTGGCTACTTCCTACTGCAGTCGATACTCTTCTAAATTCAGTAAGGACACTAACAATATTCATAATACAAATTATAATTTTGGATAGATTCAGTGCGCGTGCGGTTGATTTCTATGAGTTTTGCGGAGAATTCCAGCGAGGACATGAGAGCATTTATTTAGGTTAATGTTTGACCAAATTGTCTAAATTTAATTTAACCATCTCTTAAATTGGTAATTCAACTTTTTAATACTACAATTTTAGACATGACTGGCATTTTGCTTAAAAAGTTAGTACTTAACAGCATTTGGATTAATTAGTTGAATAAGAAATATTAATAGAAAAGGATTTGGGCGATGCACAAATTGAATACCAGCATGCAATTACCATAATTATTAGTTCTTATTAGTTTATTTTGCGTATTGTACTTATCACATTAGCATACTCTGTATGTGGTCGCGGTTTTCATTCAATTAACAACGCACAAGCAGCTGAGCAACGGCGTCATTTTTATGGATGTCTATATGTAGAATTAATCTTCATGAGCGTGAATAGTTGTGCGTGATGCATGCATATCTCTTGTGCGTTGAGAACGGTAGCAGTGTACGTCGCGCAATGTCGAATCGTCGAATGCATTCCGTATTTCATTTCGGAATGCGCATATTTATGCTGGTGGCTTCATTAACAGGATTGATTTGTGTTGCGCTTTTACATTTAATCAATTATTTATCGGCTCGTTATGCACAAACCAATCTTCTTTGTGCTTAATGCTTTTATTGAATATCATACATATCGCACCCCGGATAGCATAACGGCACAACAATGATAGTATGTACTTTTTCAGTAGAGCTATTATGTACCAACCTATGTGTACAGCACTAGGTTTTTTTAAATTATTGTTAGGGTTTTTATGTAAGCAATTAATAAAGTATCTATAGTTTATGGTTGATTAAAGAACATTTAGGTAGTGGCAATTCATAAATATTAAATTCGTTCTGTTATTATATTCAGTTATTTTAATAAATATTAATCGATAGTAAGCGATTAGTGTTTTAAAAATGACAAGGTTAAGATAATACTAACATAATATATGTATTTATTAAATTATATATGTTGCAATTGACAATTTTGTTATGCATTGTTATATTCCGATGAACATCAAACTAAAGTGTGAAATATATGCGTTTCAAAGCGAGTCAATGTTCTTTATATTTAGAATAGTGTGTATGAGTGCAATAAGAATTAAGTAAACGGTAAATGTTCCTGCCGAAATAATGAATACAAACTTATATTAATAAATACATGATGCATATTTAATTTAATAACTATAAAGTATCAAATTTCATATGCAAAAAAATCAAAGATCAATCATAAATTGCGTCGTTTGCGTGCTATAAATGAGATATTTCGATTTTATGGTCTGTTTCATTGCCATTTTTTTCGTTTCTAGAAATTTGAGATAATAGAGCGTAACTGCAATGAATTTACTGTAAACAAATTAATGCAGTTATAAAATAAAAGAATTAATTTAACGATTAAAATTAAAAATCAATTTAAATATCATTTTACTTATATTTTTCTCGCCAAAATTCTTGCTGATATGCTCTAATTATCTTTATCCACAATAATTCTTATTTCGCACTTAAGTAATGGTAATTATTAGCACCTGCACCAACAAAACTTAATGTCGAAATAGAAACAGTAATATTTACAGTAGATTCTGAACAAAATTAGAGGGAAACATGTTTTATCTGTTCTCGAAATCAACGAGTTAATGTTCTTGTTCCCCATTATTTGTAGAAATTAGATAGCTACATTTCTTTGTAGTACTGATCATTCGATTGTAGTTAGATATATGTATAGATTACACGTTTAATTTCCAAAGTTGCCAGATAAAATTTTAACAATATGTAATACCAACTCTTGCCTCATTGTGCTCGTACTTCCATTCCATATTGCTTTCATTGTTCATGAATTCGAATACTGTTCAATTAGAGAGGAGTGATAAACATCGATGCATAATCTTGCTTTGTCCATCTTATAAGTTTCAATTTATGGTTAAGTCATAACTGTTCTTTATGATGTTTACGAGCATACGTTGGGTAATTATACTTTATATTTCATATTTTGAACAGCGCTTTTTAAAATTGATTGCATTGTATTTATATACTGAGACATCAAGGAATTTTAATTGTTTTTTCTTGATTAATTTTTAGATTTACCGCAAATGCAGGCAAATTTGTTACTTTATGATTTCTTACGATAGGTAACAATAGTTTTACATATTGCATTGATGATAGGTTTGAATGCTTATTTGAATACGAATTGTTCTTCAATTTGTGAATGCGTCAAATCAATTATGACTGTTTGAATGATTATTATCTCTCTATTATCTGATTTGCGCATGGTTTGAAATGGATTAACTATATTTACAATAAACACATGAGACATATTGAAAAACCGTAGACTTTTTTGTATGACTAATCGAAATGTGTAGAATATTTGTGTAAACATAGGTTAAGAAATGATCGACCTACGTACTTACGTACTTACATACCAGATGCATTGAATCACATCCGGATCTACTCTTACATTATCCACCAATTTCACCACACATCTCCATCACTATTCGTTCGCATCCATCAAAAACGTCCAGTTAATTGGAACTAAAATCCTATCAAAATTATTACTTATTAATTCATGATTTCGGTCGCAATTGCGAACGTGTGAAAATTACCCCTTTTCGAGTGGTCACTGGTCAAAATTGCCGAAATTACTCGCCGAACGGCGCTTTTAATGCTGCGCTCGTACTGTCACGTCGTAAAACGCTTGCAATAAATTGAAATGTCAGCATCGCCTCTCACAAGAAGATCGCAGCGCGAATTGATGGGATGGAACGATTTACACTGTAGGTGCACTCATACTTCATCACTTAAGAATCGTTCAAACATTACTTAGCACCATTACAATAATAATGATTGGTGTAATATTCAATTTGATTTGCGTTAAATACGAGTGCAAGTCAGTCTCATCATTTTGACTCTTTCTACATAGTATGTTGATGTTTATACTGAAAATTCGCAGTATTCTTATAAGAGGAATTGGAATAATGTAATTTAACTTAAAATATTCAACAGTTCCAGCTTTTTCATTAATATATTTAAAGTTATAATCAACTAAACTGATGATGGAACAGAAAGGAGCGACCATATGGTTGGGAAAAGTGCCCGCATGCTGGGCGCCGGGCCGCTTCAACAAAGAGTTGACTTCCTTTACGTATTGTGTCAGTTGCTGAGGGCACACTACACACTCATTCCACTTTCTTCGCGCCGAGTTTCGTAGCTGGTTCCGTCTTGCGCCTTTCTTTTTCATTATCAGCATCAACCAAAACGTGCGTTCTATATAAAATGATTCAGATAAGTAACTGATATTGATGCAGCCAGCTCACCTATCACTCATCATTTTTTAGTAGTTTCCTTTAACAACGTATTTATTTGCACATTAACATCGAAATTGAAGACTATTTGATTGCTTTGTGCAATGACACAATCGCAAATTGTTTAGATGGTTTTTATTTGCCACGTGTGACGAATGTGGACGCTGTCGTCCATCGAGACGCAGTGAAAGTTTGTCAATTTGGGTCATCCGAGATGCGAATACCGTTTAGGATTATACGCTGAATTGCATGCTTATACATGCTTGGTGCAAGCATGCATTGACGCAACGTAGCAATGGCATCATACGCGAGTACCATAATCGAATTAAAATTGCAAATTTCTACTTATTGAATTCGGTGTCCACATGCCAACAGATGTTCATCGCCCTGTTATTTTGTATTGCGAATATTTAAGTATGTATGTAATTTATCTTTAGCAATCTGGTATAACTCATCAATAACTGTATCTTTAGTCGTCTGGTTAGTTATTGCACAAATGTTGAATCATCTTATTTGAATATGATGACTCAAAAAACACTTATTACTACAAAAAGCTACAAAATAATTATAACATGAATATGATATTGACACTGATAAATTAAATGGTATTGTACTTTGGGTTATTGGACGTGTAATATACATGGTTAATCCCAGCATTTTATGCACCATTTTCATAATTTTTTTAACGTCTGTTAAGATCTCTAATTTCGTTACTATCGCATATGTACTGCATTGCAATATAAATTATTTAAATGTAAATTATATTTTTGTTTACTACTACTATGATTAACATATTTTATTTATTGTTTATTATCGAAGTAAATTAATCCAGTTTATCGCTACATTCTCAAAAGAAGAATCGTTTATTAAAATTTTGTTTGACTAGTTGCCTACGATAAAATAAGAAATTTGAATAAATCCACTGTCCAATGTTGTTTCAAAGGAACAAACCATAACAATCCCAATTTTGATGTATGGTTTGTACGTTATAATATACATGAGGTTGAGTAGTAATGCCCGTTTGGAATTAACTCCAGTCTATGGCTATTTGATAAGAAATACATAAATTTACAGAGGCAGATGTTATTATGTTGCTCTTATGTTGTGCTTTGGTATTTTGTTAAGGCGCATCGGGGTAATTTCAAGCGCTCGATAATATTCGATATCGTTTACTTGTATTGAACGTTTCTAGCGCAAATAGGTCGCAATTACATCAATAATTCACGTGCTTGCATGTGGCGCTATCCTATTGGCATATTAGTATCGACACTTTATCTTGATGGCATCCACGTTTTTAATAATCGATTGTTTTGCTCTATGTTAAATTTCTAAATTATATATGTGGCACGTGCGCAATAAACTAAATACTCGTACAAAAAACGTGATCTTATCAATACGATAATAAAATATTCATATGTCAATGTTCATAATTACATAAATGGGTTTTATTATGTGCCTTGACAGTCGCAATTAAAATAATTTGCGAATCCTTTCGTTTCATATTATAATAAGTTGCTACATACATGTAATAAGCGTTTGATTTTTATTGATATTATGACATTACAAACACAATTCTGATGTGTTGTTACATATCTACTATTGCCATCCATCACCACTGAAAACAATGATTAAATACGAATAGGTACAAAATGAAATTGGGACGTAAAGAAAGTAATAGTTGATTGTGATTGTCCTCTTGGCATATTCATCTATGGAGTGAATAGAATATTCTATAGAATGCATATATGAACAGGTAGGTGATGGATGATGGATAGGTTTAATCCTGGAATGGTGCTATGAAAATTTGAAACTACATTTCGTTTTCTTAATGCCGTCTTGCAAATTGCCTCAAGGTTAAAAACGGCAGCAAGTAACTGAACATTATACACTAACTTTGGTTTGTTTAGATTACGAACAAATAAATAGGTATAGTATACTTACAGGGAAAGCATGGGCAAACGTTGCGCATGAAAATCCAACATGCAAAGTGGGTAGATGTTTTGGTAGTATGCATGTATGTGTTGTCATTATGGTGCGGTGGTATATGCTTTATAACGGGGAAAATTATTAACGTCGCGCTTAGTTGTTGTTCGTCTACGAGGGTGAACGCATCTCATACCCATCAATACTTGCAAAGTTCAGGAGTTTTTCATAAAATTATTTGCAATACGTTTAAATTAAAATTAGTGCGCTTAATAATTTATTTTAAAAATAGGTATATGGGTTATAAAAAAATACAACAAGTTTAAATAAGCACTTATTGATTTTATCTTTGAAATTACATGCTTTAATATTAAACTACGTAAGTAATAAAAGTTTTGTTTTTTTTACAGTTCCTAGAATTATCCATAGTGGGGGGTCACGTAACACGAATACGTTCGCGTCCAAAGAGCAAAAATGCAAACATGCGAATGAAGATCAATAGCATAATCAATTATATCTTCCGCAAGGATCGATGGAGTTGCGGAAACGCCGAAAATGATGATAACGACGACGAATACGACGATTATTGCGAGTATTGCGAACAATGCGCACAATGCGAACGAGAACGGTAAGAAATATTTTATTTTAAAACGTATTATTTTAAAATTTATGCGATTGTAACGAATTGAGTACATTTGCACGTGAGGTAATTTGCTAGAAATAATTTTTTTGATATTGTGCAGATGAAGTATATATTTATATCACTAATAATCTTGCGGCATGGTTTAATTACATCTGCAAGGAAATTATAATGGTTGAAACGAGTTTCTTCTTTCTTTCTTTGTCGCATTTTATTCATATTATTCATATTTAACGACATGCTGGTGTAGTTTCTGCCAACTTTTTGCATGAAAACGCAGAAAAGTGATTAAATATCCATTAAGTATTTCATGTGTAACAGCGGTTGCACATGCCAAATAAAATTACGAAATACAAAATAGGTGCTCGCAATCTACACGTTAGAAAACATACAATACGAATAATAATACGAACAATAAGTTTTTGATCGCTCTAATTATTACAATTTCCTTCCAATAATTCGTTTGGCATTTCTTTTCCTTTTGTTGGATTCATCTATTTAACTACATTATAATAACAGCGAATGAAATATGATGAGGAAAGGTTATGAACCGTATGACCTCTTATTTACCCTTATTTACAATCATTTACCTTCAGTAATAAATGTAATAAAAAAGGAAATATTTTTGCGGTTCTGCTCAATAAATTTACCCAACGGTTTGGGATGCATGTGCATGGACCACGGTCTGAGACGACGATTGAGGACCACTGAGGACGAATTGGACGAAACGTCGAAGGCGGGGTTTGAAAGTTTCAAATAGTTGCACACCTGCCGATTGCTCACGAACGCCAACGAAGTCTTGTGGTGCATGGCTTTAGGCCTGTTAGTCGGCGTGTTTGTTCAACTCGTTGGTGCGTCGCCCCTTGCACTCGCACTCATCGATAGAAAAGTGCACCTGTCAGCATAACAAAGATTACATCATAGCCGCATTCCAAGCAAGGTCGCGTTGTGTAATAGACAAAGGGTTGAGTTGCGTAGGTCAGTTACACGCTCTTAGCTAACCGACTATGCGCATCGTTTAGTGTTGATAACTCGGCTATTTCCCAACGGAATTTGAGGCCGAAAAAAGTAACTCTACCAGAAAATCAGCGTGCATCTTCTTATCATATTCAAGATGATCTATAACAACCGAAAATACTATTAATCCTCATACCTTACACTCTAATATTAAATTATCTGGTTAAATATTGAGGGTAACTTCTTCAGGTTTAAATTATTGAGTTAGCAAACCAACAAACCAATATATGATGGTAAAATACTATTGGAATTCTTTTAGTTTACATAGAAATACTTCCCAGACGTGCATACATTTTACCAGAATTAGAAATTATTCAACTAACATTTGCATTCAAGAATAGATGGATACCATTTTAATAGAATCCATCTTGAAATTCGCAGAAAAAATTACGCAAAATAGCTGAGATTAGAAATTGAGGGCACATTATTTATAAAGCTACACTATAGCCATCTACGAGTATGTATATGCCTATAAGTTATGAAAAGGTATAATACTTCGCAACTTTCAACAAATCCGTTTTTCTTTGTTCACCGTTAGCGCCACCCTATTATTTCACAAATAGCACATATGCATACTATATGCTCACTCGTGGTCGCCGAGCACGCGTTTACATTCGATTGACACGATATCGCCGCCAGTGTCACGTAATCATAATTTGCAGGCGCCCACAATGGGTGCATTCGCATTTCCCAACACGGATATCGCACAACACAGAGCGGATATTTTCGAATGCTTAATGTACTTCAAATTATCGTGATTACTGCAGGATCACGACATTATCTTGAAATTCACATAACGAGGAAATTATTAATCTTGTCGAACAACATTTAACAAATATCTGCATAAAAGAAATTTATTTGAACGTTTGAATAAATGGAAACATTCATATAAATGCAATAAGTAATTAATTTCGTTTAATTCTTATATTACGATTAAATTACCAATGCAGGTAGAGGGCTAAATATCATAGGCGCCATATTGATGCACTTGACATTGAAAATCTCCCTTCTGAAAACATCTCTCGTCTCCTAAGCGGCACTCCTCGCTCCGTCGCGTCGGCGTCGCCCAGTCACCTAGTTCAAAACAAAAACACCTCTCTCCACTGCCCGCCACCTACACACCCCTATTGCGATGTGAGCCACAGCTGTGGTGCGAATCCCTACTCCAATCATCCACCTTACCCTTTTCCTTACATCCCTAACCTACTCACGCGACTATTACTACCGTACTATCACCCTTGTGGGGAGTTGATGGAATATTCTAGAATTGCACATCGTTAACCTTAAATTTTAACCCGCCGTATCTCATGATAAGCATGATAATGACTAAGTAGTTCTTCTCAGAATCAACCCTTTCGCTTTACTTTTTATTGGGCAATGCCTTATTGTTCAAAGGAAAGAATTATTTATTGTAATTAAGTTTGAATTGAATAATGTTTGCTTGCAGAATGATTTTGGAGGGAACGCGCGGCGGCGGCGCTGCGCATAGCAGGTGGAACCTCGTGGTGTTGTATCGACCCATCGCGCGCCGCACGACTGGGGCAGACTCGGCGCCGCCACCGCCACGATCGCAAGAACGCAGCAGCAGCAGCGGCGGCGGCGGCGGCCGTATCGGCCGTATCGTCAGTACGACATGTGACGCCCGATCCGTGCGGTTCCTAGCCAACATGGGCAATGGAATGAACAAGGTTAGTCACATTTTCTTCAAATTAAGCATTTCTTATCGTTTCTGATAAGTAATCTAAATGTATCCGCATCAATACTGCATTTTTGAGTGCATATTAAAGAAATTTAAGTTAATTTAAGTAAAGATTGTGCAATGTGTCAAATCTCGAACAGCAGAATACATGACCAAGAGGGGATGTTTATAATATACATATGTGTCAACAATAAGTGCAAAAAGAAGAATGTTTGAAGTCCTGAATCTAAATAATCTGCTTTATTTTTTCTAAATTTTTCTAAATAATTTGCTTCCTTTTTGGTTATGTTGTGCTCCGTGACATCGTTAATTTCTACCGCGTCAACAAAGCATTAATCAAATGGTGTGTTCATATGACTGAAATTTGCAACGGTCCCAATAACAAAATGTGACGCTCCGAGGTGGTGCACGGTGGTTTAGTTTAGTCGATTACTGTGAAACGAAACACACGACTCTGTAGAACCAGTAGAACACACTATGTATTATATTATTCCCTTCGTTCATTTTACTTCGACTTCGATTTTCCGATTCGGACGTCAATGAAGCTATGCATATGAGTTACATAGGGAAGCAGTTTAGTGCGGATTTGCGTCTGCATTCGAATCACGTATTTGGCTTTGGTTTCCCAAGAAGGGTATTTTATTTAGTGAATTAATTTAATATATTCTGCATACAACGTTTCTTGGGGATTGTTTCTATTGATTTGTATTACGAAAAACAATGAGAAACTTTTAATATATGGATGGAATGCTTTTATGGTGGTAAGAATATTTAAATTTCCGGTGGCCAGGAACACGCGAACGCAATTAAAAAATGCGCCTCGACACAGATTTCTACTTTGTCGTGCTTTTCCTGTCCATGCTAATTCGCATTCGTTTAATGTGTATTTGGCCCGTTTTCATTCTCGCATTATCCCTTTGATCAATGATACTAACTACTAATTATAAATTCGGATAAATACTATGTTCCTATCCGGCTGAGAAAAAGATTTAATTGGGTTAAATTTAAATACATTTCTTATTTTAATTAAATTATTCACCTAAAATCGTTGATTAATTAATGAATGCCAAAACATTGTACCGAAAATCGAAAACAATGTGAATAAATGTTGCACCAGTTTCTTGGTGATGACCGCAAATCTGAAATTTCATTAATTTCGCACGAAAGCGATGTGGTTAGGATTAATACGTGCTCTAGCGGTTATTTGGCGTGCTCATTAAACGCATAGCATGGCGTTTCATTTCATATCGACGCACACATTGGCCGTACAGCCGCACATTGAGTTCGGTGAACTGGCAATTTTCGAGCAACAAATTTAATGACTACCTTGCATTCTCGTATATATGTATAGGTACATACTTACATATGAGTATACGAATATGCTCGTTTAATAGGGTAACATGGAAGGGGGCGCAACTCGTAATAATCTCAATTTCATATTTCAACGTTATGTACAAGGCTCGTTTTGTGGCTTCTCGATTCGCAATCTCATAATGTTTCAACTTTGACTTTGACACTGGTATCGACGCAAGTCTGAAATTCAATTAGGCGTTCGCATTGCAATCTATTGCCAGATTACAATGGCTTTAGTGCTTAAAATCACAAGATGAATGGAATTAAATTTGAGGAGTATACTCGTATATTTCATTAATTACTAAATTGCTCTTTTGATTTAAGGTCATACCACTTGATTTTATAAATTAAAGTTCAGGAGTTGATTGCGATTTAGGTCCGCTGGCTATATAGTCGCATGCTTGCCCTCACCCCGTTAGTAATTGGTTTAATAATTAACGATGAGGAAGTGGACGATATTTCATGCTTCATCTTTTGTAATTACTTATTATTTATTCTTGACGAGAATTCCTATTCATTGTTTACTGCAATATTCAAACTATTTCAGGTTTTTATTTATTATTTGCAACAAAGCTTTTATATGAAGGCTATTCAGGCGGTAGCGAAATGTATATTTAGTGCCATCATAAATAAATCGCTGCGAAAGAGCTTTCTCTTTGCCTCAGTGCTAACGAATGAATTTTATTGCTTTATGAATCGTTAGAAAGGGGGTTGAACATAAACGTGGACGTGGATTTATTTTTAAATCCTGTCTGCACCTTTCCGATGGATAAATGCGAGTCAGTCTAGAATGTAATTGGCGAGTTTGTAGCGCAAGCGTTTTTCTTTTGAGCTAGCTTATATACAACAATTAATGGATTATTGAATTATATAAAGATTAAAATTTAATTAAATGCAATTTGAATAGAAATGAGTGTTGCAACGCATAAATTAATTAAATTATGAGTAGTGTTATATGAAAATATGCCAGTCAATATTTCATTAATATTAATAATTGATGGAACTAGATTGTAGTCATCAATACGCATTTAACTACACGGCTATGTTTGACCTGCCCCTGTCCTGATTTTAACTTAATCATTTATCCTGATCATGCGGTACAATACATCATACACTACCCTAGATTAACATAATTCGTGTGCACTAGTTCTAACGATCCAAGGCGCGCACACAACAATATAGTTACATTGTTAGAAATTACTAAGGGTGTTTGGAAAGAATTGTTAACTATTATTATTTCAGTAATCAATTATACTTTTGACTTCATTTTCGAGGAACCTTCAGAGTACGTGTCGTAGATGAAAGAACTTAGAATTACTTTTCAAACAATAGTAGTTGCACTAAAATTTTGAAAATGCCTTGCACTTTGCACCATTCCTTGGTCTATGAAATCGTAACATATATAGGTACAACTAGTTTTCTTTCATATTGCTTTTCCATGCTCGTTTCCCATGCCATCCATATACAAATTAATATTTGTGCTATGCATGTGGTGCTATCGCTTGTGTGGAGCAGTCTCGATTTTATAGGTGTTTTCCGTTGTGTGTGCTACCCTCACTTGCCCCATCAGCGCTTTCTTATTGGCACCGGCGCGGCGCCGGCGTGCCTACCCTGCAAGCATTTACGTTCATATATTTACTCTTGGAATACATATTAAGGTCTACAAATTGATCCATAAATATAAGTAGTAGCTGCAACGCATATAGCACCACATCGACTCACTTGGGATTGCACATGCGATGCGTTTACTTATATTCTTAACTTATAATCCCTGTTCCTAGTTTGATAAGATCGATAATAAGCGCTTTTTGATATTTTTTAATTTAAATTCATGTTTTGTTTTCAAACTTTTCTACCCTGCATTTACTTTGTGTAAGTAAATGAATTGATATTGAGTGCCGTCTGCCGGAGTGGCCAATTCATATGTATATATTTACGAGTAAATAAGCGTTAAATCAGTCCCTTGAGAGAGTTCGCGCATTTTTATTAACTCTCCTCCGCAATATTATGACGAGCGATGAAGTTGCGAAATTGCAGTAAGCTTTGCAGGCGCGTTTGCGTGACGATAAACTTTGTCAGTGCAGTATCGCCTAATTCATTAACTTCACGCTTCTAATTAATTCAAATTAATTGTGTCCATGCTTTAATTTTCAATTTGCTCAACAACAATTGAAGTTAGCGCTACAACTTTGAAATTCATTTCAGCGGGCATTTGCATTTGAGAATTGATTCCAATTTCAATTAAAAGCTTTCGAGTTGCGTTTGCGAAATTGCGAATGGGTTTTGAAATTGTGTACTTATACATGGGTCAAGGGACAAATGGGCGCGGTCTTTTTCTAACAGGTTTGCGCACTAAACTCAGTTGAAAGAAATTTAGAAAATAACTTGACTCAACTTTAAAAGTTACCACAAAATTAATTCGGAATTAATTTCTTAACTAAAACTAGATATAAACATTTTAACATTAGAATTCTGATTTATGCAAATCCAATTGCAACTAAACTTATATTTCAGTTACTTTCAATATAATTTGTTTACCTTTCACTCAACTAAATGAAAATCTTAACTGAAACCAAGACTTTTTAAAAGTTCAAATTTTTATTCCGCACCGCAGTTGCCTGCACTAGAAAGTGCAGTGAAACTTAAATGGACCAATAGGAAGAAAAGGAGTCCTAGGACTACTATACGACGCAAACAAATCTATAATAATTTTTACAACCTTGAATGTGAAATCACAAAAATATTTTTCTGTTTTCATTATTATTCATCTTGCTACTGCCCTTAAGGGCTATATTACACTGGTCAACCACGGATGCAACCACGGTTGCAACCACGTTGTTGGTGTCACAACAATGATTGGTGGTCAACAATCACCAACAACGCACCAACAATGTGGTTACAACCGTGGTTGCATCCGTGGTTGACCAGTGTAATATAGCCCTAACTTTGCTGATTGAATCAACGTTTATTCCCTTATTATTAATCGAACTTTATTGTCCTACCATCGTACATTGTTTTGATATCCATATATGCATTATCATTATTGTTTTGTTTTTCATTGTTTGTTCTCGCCACATGCAACGCCTCATCGCCGCCAACCAAGGGCGTAGGCAGGCAGGTGCAGGGGGGTGCAGCTGCACCCCCCTGGAAATTCAGAAACATTATAAAAAATGATCCTGAGTGAATATTTTTTTAATAATAATCATTTCAAAAACTG
>JARJDR010013787.1:0-13429 GCA_030264135.1 Myllaena sp. GC000078 | reverse complement strand
GCGTACGCAATATGCGTACAGACTTTTTTCATAGTGAATTTTGTGCTTCATTCTTGTTTCATTACTGACTGTACACGCTCATCAATACAACACGATAACTTTTATCCTTCGTGCGTAACACGTTTGTGTCGAACGTTGTCGCTACGGAGACGAATCGACACACTCATCACACATGAAATTAAATAACGAATTATGTCGTGTGCGCGACTCTGATTCCCATGTCGACGTCGACGTCGACGTCGTAGCCGACGGTGGGAGTAGAAAATTCCTAGCGCAGCTTAAATAGCATGCTCATATCAAACGTAAACAGCGAGTGATAAATATCGCGCGCGCGTTGTTCGTGGTTCGAGGTCGCGTCCGTCCGCGTTTACAATAACCAACTGACTGGTCGTGTCCGTGAAATAAGTTAGCGTTATTTTTAACAAGCGACACCGCCTTTTGCAATACGCGCAGGTACGTAACGCAATCATTACCGATGCTGAATTAATTATATTTGCCAGGGCCAGGCAGGCTTTAATTAAAGTACGAGTACAAGTGTTCGGCGAAAGTGTAAACCTTCGCCGTAGCGCCCACGAGCGCAAAGTGTTTACGCACGCCTACACGTTCGCCAATTGTACGAATATTATTGTTTCCTTCGCGGAAATTATTCGGGCCACCGAACGCCGAAACATCAGCACACAATTATGGGCAGCAAAAAAATTAAAGTAGGTATTCTGCCATTCATTCCTCATTCCTCATTCTTGCGAAATTTAATCAATTTCCAAAGACGATATTACAATAAGATATCTTACACGGAAATGCATTCTTATTCTCAAATAAATAATACACAAATCTAGATCGGCATTATCGGAGGCTCGGGCCTGGACGACCCGGACATCCTCCACAACAAACGCGAACGCGCCGTGCAGACAATATTCGGCGCACCCTCCGACAGCTTAATCGAGGGCGACATCGGCGGCGTGCCGTGCATGCTCATCGCGCGCCATGGCCGCCGGCATTCGATAATGCCCGGTGCCGTCAACTATCGCGCCAACATCTGGGCGCTCAAGGAAGCCGGTTGCACGCACATCATCGCATCGACGGCGACCGGCTCGCTGCGCGAGGAGATCGCACCCGGTGACCTGGTGCTGCTCGACAACTTCATCGACCGCACGCACGGCCGCGCGCAGACATTCTACGACGGTGCGCCGTCCTCACCGGCGGGCGTCTGCCATCTGCCCATGGCGCCGGCGTTTTGTGCGCGCACGCGGCGGACGCTGCTGGCGGCGGCACGCGAGCTCGACGTGCCGATGCACGACGGCGGCACGTGCGTCGCCATCGAGGGGCCGCGCTTCTCCAGCACGGCCGAAAGCCACATGTACCGCGCATGGGGCGGCAGCGTTATCAATATGACGACCGTGCCCGAGGTGACAACGACGCCCGTTTTGAAATGAAACACTTTATTTGCTTGTTTGTTTGTTTGTTTGTCGGAATTGCTTTAGGTGGTGCTCGCAAAGGAGGCGGGCATTTGCTATGCGGCCGTGGCGCTTGCCACGGATTATGATTGCTGGCGGCAGACGGGGGAGAAGGTGAGCGTCGAGCACGTGCTTGCCACGTTTCGCGCGAATGCGGCAAAGATGACGCGGTTGATTGTTGCCGTGGTGCCGATGATCGCCGCGCAGGATTGGGATGAGACCATTGACGAATTGAATGTAGGTCAAAGTATGTTTTTAAGAGATGGTTTTTTTATTGTTTGTTTGTGGTCCGTTTTAGGGCGTCGTCAAGAGCAGCGTGATGTTGCCACACTGAGAAGGGAAGCGAGGTTGGTTTTAGCAGCTCACATTTTGTATGTGTGTCAAGTGACAGCAGTATCGAATGTTGGTTTGCGTTTGATGTGTTCACGCGAATTTTTCGCAACTCAATATTTTATGCATCGTGAACTGTAACGCTTCAAGTATAAGCGGATGTTGAACAGAATATTTATTAATGCAGGCGACATTAGTTCGTGACAATTTATGTATTTGCTCAGCAATCATGTATTTTAATTTGAAGTGTGTACTTTGCACCGGAAACAACGAAAATGATAAAATAGTTTCATGCATTCTTCGTTATTTGTTAAGTTTTATATTAAATACAAAAATATTTATTTCATAGTAATTAAATATTGGGAAGATTTAGTTATTAGCTTGTGTCGCTCGTTTACACAAAACCGCCGCGAACTTATCAGGGTAGTTTTTAATCACAACTAACTTGTGATATAAGACGCAACACATGCTCGCTTTTATTGTGCCAGAAGTGATTAACGCATTTGTATATAATTACCTAATTAACTTGCACGTTAGAGGTATCTAACCTAACTTCTGTCAGTTAAAATGAATTAGAATAATAATAAATTCTACCTTGATTTGACGATTTCATCGGCATAAATCAAGGGGGCAGCTACAGCTTGATGAAAACGTGTAGTATCTTCGTCTGAAGGGTGCACAATAAGTTCGTTATCACTAAAAACAACACAACCGCGAACCGAACATGTCTCGACGCGTTACGAGTGACACTTTACGTTGTGGTCTCATTACTAACTTCATAGCGAACGGAAAGGATAGAAATGACGCCATATTTTTTCCGCAATTGTGATGACCAGTATCATTCCAACATTTGAAATTTTAAAACTTTAGTGCTCGTGGTTAGAGTAAAAGGATTAAAAATACGATATTTATTCTAAAAGTAAACGGTCCAATCAAAGCAACATTAATTAACAACATATTCATAGCAGTCAATACGCCGACGCATAAACGCAGGGAAACCATATAAACGCGCAACGCGGGATGTGATGTGTATACCTACCCCACGCAAAACAGCGCATGTACCTAATAAACATTGCCTCAAGTGCACCTACGCAGCAGTACAATTAAAACACCAGATGTAAACGCCAATAAAAACGCAGTCTTAAAATACGTAATACTTACCCTAATATCGTGTGTACGAAGTTAATGGACTAATTACTTAATTAATTAGCGTCTGCGTCATATAAATCATCTATGTTACAATGGGTTGTGTGAATGTGTGTATGTATTTGTGTGTGCGGGGGCGGGTGTAGCAAGCCCACGCTCGCGGCATAGCTAATTAACCACATACCCGGCGCGCGCGCGGTTCACAAATACTCTTGCGTGCACGCAATTCAAAATCAAATCGCGCTTGTCGATCATCCGCTATTCGCCCCTCCTCACAGATCCTGCTGGCTTTTCCTGCGCACGTACTTGTTGAAATAGTCCGGCCGCCAGCACTTGCACGACCCGGGAATGAGGAACCAGTCGTAGTAGAGGCGCACCTGGAAGCAGCCGAGGCTGTCGACGCCGTCGCAGTGCGTCGGCTTCGTCGTTGTCGTTGTCGCATCGACAGGCGCCGCCTGCAGGCCGGCGCGCTTATGTAGGTACTGCTGGTAGTTCTGCGATAAATCACACATCATTGTACCTATCATAATTTACAGCTAGCACCGCGATTGTGTAGTCTCGTACAAGTACAAGGGAAGGTTTTAGCCATTAGAAGAGAGATAGAAGGGTTTTGTTAATTAGTTGTTAGCTAAGAGCATTGATAATCATAACCTAGTAGCGTAGTAAGGTAATTAATCACTATACCTGGAAATCCTGCACCGATGGCGGTTGCGAAGCAGCCACAGGACTACGCGGGGGATTGTTCAACTCCGGATTGGAAAGCACCGTGTCGGGGTAGTAAATCTCGGCGACGAGCAGACTTGACCATCTTGGCGATGATAGACAACCGCCGTCCAGGTAATGACAGCGCGACTGCAAACATCTAAACAAGGTACATGAGCTCATCCGCCATTCTGCCGCAATACGACGAAGGCGAAGACCAACCTGGTAACTTCAACGGTTTGCGTGAAGTAGCCCTCATAGGGGATTTGCACCACATAGCGCCAGATGCCTTGGTAGTTTTTGGCAAACACCGGCGTGGCGTATTCGACCTTCGCCGGACACGGTGTCGGCGGACCCTCGTAGCGTGGCAGCGGCGCGCTCTGTGGTGGGATGTCATCGCGCCGCTCAATCGGCAAGTGCACAGATTGCGGCGCTGATGACGAGCCACTCGGCAGCTCGCCGTTGATCGCCTTATACAGCATGCAGAAGACGCCGCCCTGATCGCAAAACTTTTTCCCCTTACGCTGCGTGTCGTCGCCGTCATCGCCGGCGGCGTCCACATCGGCGGCGGCCACGTTGACCGTCTCGCGCTTCACGCGATCTGAATGCTGATACGGTGTAATCCTACGCGTGGTGGTGAGATTACACAATATATAAACTGGCCGCCGAAATCAATGACCGGATTCGGTCGCGGAATATCGATGAGGCGTTAAAAAGTTACGCAAAGATGCACGTACGTGTTCTGCGAAACGAGGTCGTCCTGCAGTTGGGCAACTTTCGGCAGCGTTTCGTCCGCTTTGAGAATCGGCAGCGTGCGGCTAAGGTACTTCAGCGTCATGTTGCGAATCAGCTCGCTGGAAACACACGCACACGAGACGTCTTATTCCGCAACAACAAGAAGAGAAATAATAGCGAAATAAAGAAACTGGCTGCGGAAATACGAACACCGTACGCAAAAAAGGGAGCCGTAAAAATAAATTTAAACTTTACATAATATATACGTTTTACGTGCAAGCCGATACCGCAATATGAAAATAAGATCTTTAAGGAAACGCGAATATGGTTCGAGCACAAAACCGAAAAAAAAACATAAAGTAAATGCGGGCTACAAAGAAAAACCGCAGAGTGTTGTATGGTGTTGGCGGGGAAAAAAAAGCTAAATAAGAACCGCAAACTTTTACTTAGGCGCCCGCACATGAGCCACATGTTCCGACCATTTTTAATATCAAAAGAAAGTAAAGTTATACCCGAGATCATTTGGAGAATGGAAGTCGGCATCCTAATGACCGCCAACAAAAACCCCGAAAAAGTTTCCTTTCTTTCATTTAACTAACAAGTAAGTAAATCTTTTTATACTATCTATAATCGTATTATAAATTATTTTACAGACTTCCTATTTAAATATAAATGTTGAGCAAATGTTTAGCAAATAAATTGTCATCAGCAGGCTGAAGCGAAAATGGTGTCAATGAGCACCCAATTTGCATTGCAAATAACGCATAATGTATTGAATGCATTTTAATTTAGTTACCGGCCTGATTCGAATTCAAATCACATCTTCATGCAAAACTCCCAATGAAGCATAAATACCTATTTAAAATTGCCGCAATTTTAAATTCCAATTAAATACCTACATAATCATATTATGTAGTAAGTATTGCATTTCTATGTAATTCCGAAAATGACGCATTACTCGACAAATCGTCTTGATGGTTAGTGGAATGAATCATAAGAAGCACTAGAGAAACTTTGTTAGTTGGCGTACTCGTACTTACAAAGGATACGGCGAGCCGAGGACGTTCTGACCGAGCGGATTGCGCGGAATGGTGCCCTTATTCAAATCCCCGCACAAATTAAACGGTGATACGTGCGGTGCACCACCGACACCACCACCCCCGCCGCCACTGCGATCCTCATCCTCCTTGCAGTCGACAGCGGCAAACGTGTAGGGCGGTGGGCGCACACGTGGCGGTTCCGCGTTGGGCGATTCGACGAATGCATAGTAGCCTTCGGGCGGCTCGTCAGCGCCGGCGGCCGCCAGCGATGCAGCCGACGGTTGCGGCAGCGTCTCCTTGAAGTCCTTGCCTTCCTCCTGCTGCGGTTCCTCGCCGCAAGCGACACGTGTCCACGCTATCAGCGCAACCGCCAACTGAAACGCAATAAATCCGCATAGAAGAATGATTAAGTTATTATTCCTTGGCCACTAATTTGATGATAACGCAAGCAATTTGTACTACTATATGACTTTGATAGAATTAAAATCATATTGTTGAGATTATGTATAAGTATAAGTAAACACGCTAATAATAGCAGGGAGCATAAATTCGCACCGAATTAAGATTGTAATCACGTCGGTAATTTCGCCGAACGGATGCTCTGCCGCGCGCGAACAATTAAGCGTTTTACGTTTCCGCCGAGTGTAATGAAAATGTCAAGTGTAAATTTTCGGAAGCTTGCAAATTTGATTTTTCTGCCAAGATTATAACAATTTCAATGAGATTCATCCTTTGTTTGCTTTTTATAATGCTGCAACCATGAAAATATCTAAACAAAATGGGATGCGTACGACTTTTACTAGTGATAGTGTCGCAAGGATAATGAAGGCAAGTGCGCCATCAAAGACATTCTGAGGCAGGACGAACAAGGCAAAATGGTGAATGAATAAACAATAGTATTACAGCTGACACTCTGCACTTATTTTCGCTACCTCATGAATAAACCCTCTTCCCCGATGTGCCATCGCCATCTCAACATTCAACAGTCAAATGCAAAGTGTTCGCAAACATTGGCCGCGACCAGCTTTTATAAATAATTATTTCCACGAAAAGCATAAATGACATTTTCCGAGTTTAACATCAACATAAAATTGGCTGATTTCAACAATGACGAGCATCATGTGTAATAGCAAAAGTAGTTGAAACGTTTCATGTAGCATAGAATGCGATTTATACAGTTAAGTGCTATGGTGTATTAACGGGATGTCGGTCGGATTCTTTGAACGACTGACTTCATGTTTCATTCAGCATTCGCCGTCCATTTGCATAATGCGCGAATGTCGAACGACACAACGTATCCGCCCTTTGCAAGTTGACTGTATGAACGTGCCCTGGAATGCATCATCATTACGATAATCCAACGCAAGTGGATCATCTCACCGATCGCCACTCGTCGTCGTCGTTGTCTGGCTCGTTCATATTGATTATTGACCATCAGACGTGCACCTACGCCATAAATAGTTATGGCATGTGCGCCAAGCGTTCGTTCGGACATCAGACATAATAATAATTCGGGGATTGGCTTTTATGTGGAAATATTTCTCCGGTTTTTATCAGTTTTAACGACGCCTCTCTCTCCTAACGTAGAGCGTAGAAGAGCGTCGGTCGCATCGTTGGTTTTGGAGAGAGCGTTCACCTCGCGAGCGCTCAGTGTGAAGGACGCAAACTGACCTTCGATCTTGAAACTGGGTCTCTGATTTTATGACAGACACACACGCCGTACGCTAGTAAGGTATTTCCACAGATTTTATTTACTCAATCAAAAAAAAACGCACTCGTTAGTAATTCGAACGGTTTTATTATTACGGCTCCCAGGCGCATGCGGATTGCTCAAGTAACAATTAATCGTTTGCTCTCGTTTCGACTGATTTGGAAATTGACACTATACTACATATAACCGTTCATGGAAATGTGCTAACCGAAAACAGTGCAAATAAAAAGCCGATTACAGTTAGCCGGGCCCCACTGTTATTAGCGTAATAACACATCCTAAGTGAATCGAGAAAGAAAAAAGCATACACTGCGAATCATAAGAATGCTGTGTGTATGTGTTGCGCAATTATTTCACCAGTGCTTCTTAATTAAGTTGAAATTAGCACATATACGCGGTTTTATCGAACTTTATTCTCATGTTGCGTCAAACGTTGAACTTGTACGTACAAACACGACCGGATTGGATTCATTTTCGTTGGCCAAAATATAGCAAACAGTTGATTTGATTAAATTTGGTTTTCGTAAGCTGCGAAAGTGCGTCGGCCGTGTTGGGAAATCGGAGAGTCTTATTGCGCCCGTTGCGTGGCGGCCGGCATGAGGGATGAGGGGATGGGCATCGTGTGAAACTGGAGAAGAAGTGTTGAACTCCCTTTGACTTGTTTGTTTTCCGTTTATCAGTTCATATTTAAGTATGATAATAGACTGCGCCCGCGCGTCCCGGCAAGAAGCGCTGCCAAAGGTTGGTTTAATATTATTCAGCCAGATATTATATATTATAAATTTAAAGTTCAAGGTTCAACCGAATGTTTAATTTATATATTTTGTAACAACAAAAGATAAGTAATGAGAAAAGTGATAAATATTCCGCATAACTGTTTGTCGAGAATGAAAGAAGAAACTATTAGCAATTTGCGACAAAAGAATTTAATATTCGCCAAAAATAACTTCCCCGATTCGGGTCAAATGTTTATAACTCCCGGTAAGTTATTCCGATAATACTCATGTTATACACCAGCACGGTGGCACCTATCGGATTCTTGAAATTCCATAATTATTGGATGTCCCATGTATTTACAACACTTCCATCATATATGGGCTCACGTCACATAATAAGCACATACGGTTCTAATACACATATTGTACCGTTTTATTATAAATAAATTTACGGTACACTGTTGTCGGTGATGACCAATGATGTCACTCAACATGATTAATTGATAAATTACATTTTTTGCATACTCAAATTTTTCTAATCAATTTTATTATAACATTTTTTATTCTATTGTTTAAATTTTAATATATTGTTATATTTGGAGTCTAATATTGAAAACCAGAAACAAAGATAAGAAAGAAAAATAAAAATGCTTTACACACCCAACAAGAGTTAATCCAATTCATCCTCGGCAATTAGTTTATCCGTCAATTGTCCACGCTTCTAACTTTTTGCTTCCTTCTGTTTGTTCAACACCAACAGATATCACACTTTAACACAATTAACGCGGGCAGAACTTCCTCGCTTCCGCTAACCGTCTAAGAGTTTTATTCAGTTTCCGCGAGCAGTGCGCGTACCGGCAGCGCAAGAGACTGACGCACCTGGCTGAGGATTTGAAAGCGTCAAGCGTAAAGAAACACCGCCGCCACCGCGTCGCTTCTTCGGCGTCGTGCAGAAGGAGAGCGACCGCAGGTGGGAAGCGCAATGGACCGGCTAAACGCTCGAACGAACCGAACCATCGATGCGCCACGAACGCGACGATGAGCTCCACAGAGTTGCACGCAGAGTAGCTTCTAAACTACAACGTCCACGACGACACCATGACGACGATGACGACTACGAAGACGACTACGAAGACGTGAAGTAATACCCGAGTACAGCTCATACGTAAGTGAGTGCATACACACACATGCGAGTCTGTTATGTATGCTATAGTGTTTTCCAGCAGCATGTTGATGATGGTAAGGTATGGGACGTGGAGCTAACGGGACTCGCATATCTTGTTTCTTGGTGCGTGTAATTTACTCCACTGTCGCCCCGGTTCGTTGATGAGCATCGCCATGCTCCATCGCCGACTGTCGACACGTATCCATATCCCCATCCTACGTGCTGTGTGTTATTCATCATGCCATCAATTCTAATTGCCATTTGCAAATGATATCAACACATTTATACATCCTTAATAAATTTAAATTTTAAAAAAATTATAATTATAATATATTTATAAAGAAATTTCATAAATAGTTACTTTAAAAGAAAGTTAAAAGATTCCAGAAATTCTCCATGTATAATATTAACAAGAATTAATTAGCCACCCGTCCCAAAAGACTAATTAAACCCCTCAAATAGAACATTGAAGCATTTCTCTACTAGAAAAACCCTAATCGGTTTAATTTCCTTCATAGCAAGAAAGTCAATGGAGTTATTAACATAAATTTGCGCAGTTGGACTACTAATATTGGTCCAGGCACGGAAAATAGGAGCACGCAGCAAATTGTATCCGCGTTGTGCCATTCTAGACGCAATTACCTTACTAGCCGTAAACAACCGCGCGCAAAAAACGGCGCGTAGCATACGCACTCGTACTAATGGCCATTCGCAGATGATCTTCATTTTATTGCCATTGTCCATTGTGCCTGCCTGCCCATTAATGGGCCCCGTTCCAGATTTTTAACGGAATAATTGCGTTTTGTCTCATCTTGTCGACGGCGCGTCGTTACAGTGCCCTTGATGTCCCCGTCATTACTCAATTCAATGCACATTGCTCTCCATCTTTGTCGACCGCGAAAAAAATTATGCACGCGCACTATCAACGTGACACAAATCTGTGTCACTAATTAATTTCCTTCGCGGCCGCCGTTATAGCGACGCGCGACGTGTCTCTGGATGCGGCGCTTAACTGCAATTCCAACAGGAAATTAATTCTCTCTTTTACCTCTATATTACGTGACTATCATTGGGTGATTAACCGAATTTGCTTTTTTCTGCTTTCTTTGGCGCGTTCAAAATGTGGGCAATTAACTTAAATCCATGCACTTGAACCGTCATTAGTTCCGTCGTGTTTATTGTTCATTAACGCAATGGCATTGTTTGCGGCGAGTAAAATTGTTTGCTACATCAAATTATGTTTTGCAGTTGGTCACTCAGTAAATAAAGTTAACCAAAATGTTGCTTAAATGGTTAATCGTTAGCTTGGAATAGGTTAAACAAATATTGAATATTGTTGCCGTTGCATCACTGCTAAATGCGCGAACTTACAATGCGTGATGAATATAATTGGCATTTGTGCAAATAGTCATCTAATGTCTAAAGTGAATGACAAACAGTATTAAGATGCGTCTTCAGGTATAATCTTATTTGCCTGTAAATAATTATACTAAATACAAAATAAGAACTATTTTATATCAAGAATATTAAGAAACACATAAACAAAACAACGGCAATGGTTTTTGTGTAGATGATTTCTCATGCTTCAGCCGAGACTGTGAGCGTAATCCAATAAACATAAAGCCATTATGGCACATTGGGTAAAAGAAATGACAGAGTTGCATGCGGATGCTGGCCGTGTTTATAGGTAACGCGAATTCCTGTTATGACATCGACCATCGGGTTGGCGTAATACAATTACGGCAGCAATAACACATAACAAAAGGCTGCGGAATAGATGAGATAAAATAATATTAATATTTATCAGCATATACAGGTTCGTGCATAACATACGAATGGTAGAGCAAAATAATCACTAGTAATGCGGCGTGAAATTGCGTGCAAATCGCACTGTGTAGTAAGAAAGTCCGTCGCAGATTGCAGATAATTTCTTTCCTTCGTATGTTTTTTTTTTGCATTACATTCATAATTTCTCGTGGTATAATTCGTGTTTCGATAACTTATTGTTTGAGTAATAACATGCGGAAGTGTGCGCTCGAAGAAATTGCATTGTGGTCTTTATAGTTATTTCTCAACATTGAAATATTCGAATGCCCGTGCGAATACTCGTATGCTATTGTTAGCAACTGCAGACAGACAGACATGTCGGGTGAATGTGGAAATAAACAATTACTTCATCTATTTGTTATTATAAAATTAACATATTATACATCTAAACATACCTCGAATAAATGTTTTACGAACAAAACGCAGCAAGATATGCTGGGAACCATCGTATTTGTAAAATTCGTCGAATAATAAGTGAGCTTAAAGTTGAAATCAACAAATCAAAGACAACAAAGCATTGTTGATTCATAAATAACTTTAAATTATCTCTTCTTCTCAACGTTGAAATTATGATACATATTTAGTTACAGTAAGGAGACAAAGAGGCCTTGTAGCCACCGATTAAGCGAGCTAATCATTCAATTGACTTATCGGCGTGGGCAGGCAAACAATAAACGAACCCATAGCCAGCAATGTATGCGAGTGGCGAGCAAAAGTCAATGAAACTATCCGGCGCAATGCAGAGCACTAGTCACATCACGTAAATTACCTTGTGCGCACTAGTGATGCGTTATCCAACATAGTATTCTGTGGTTTGAGGTTAAACAATAACAAACGACATCATGCCGAATATTGTTGCCAAAAAGACACCGCTCGAGATGTTGCAAGCGCACTTCAAAGTTAGTTGACGAACCAGTGAATACTATTATTCTGTGAGTTATGAGTGTGTGTTTTATAGCTGAAATCATTTCGCAAGCAATTGAAGAAGAAATGCAAGACTTGTATGAAACTCTTCTGCTACGAAGTGCCGCCGCATTTGTTGTGTTATTTGGATCCCAACCTAATGCGCTGAGCGTCAGGAAGTTGAACGAAACAACCAGATTGACGACATTCGTTATGTGAAGATTGTAAATAATATGTGATTATGACAGTAGAATGGGAAATCAAGTAATGAACGATATCCAACGCAATCTGTATTATTATTGTTGTAGAGATCAACATGTCTTTTGCTTCGTGACCTATTTATGCCAGTCAAATTAGCTAACCATTGAGATCAGTCTTTCTTTTCTAGAAAAATCAGATATATAATAAAAATATTATTACATATATACTTACCTAATTATAATTGGTGATTCCATAATTTAATGCATATTGTATAAATTTTATATGGGAATACAATCAAAACAATAAATTATTCTTGTACAAGTGTGAATTAGTCAAAACCCAGTCAAGTCAAGTAATTGGCAACCATCGCAGAAGTTTCGCTCCAAAGCGAAAACTTTAACCCCTATAAGAAGAATTCCGCAAAACATGCGCGCCGCAACTAAAGGGCAAATACTTACCTAGTGTTGAAACGCACTCATTTCCCATCGCATTTGTCTTCGGATTAAGTTTATCGCTGTCGGTCGCGACGCGTCAGTTATGTAAGAATGTGTAATTGTAGTCATTGCGTGCGCACCCAACTTTCGTTGCCGATTTCCTATGCGTAACGCGGTGTAAGTATGGGAAACCTATTACATCGCCTCCCATTTACAAGTTGCGAATGTTAATTAAAGCGTGGAATTATAAATTGGGATTTACGGGCCGATAAAGTACGCGGCGCAAACTTGTTACAAGTGCGTGCGTGAGCGCCTGGTTGCGTCGCGCACTGGGGAGATTAAATTAACAGCTCTCCGCCATCATCGGCACCGTCGCGTTTCGCAATTCCTGGCCGAAAATGCGTGCGCCTACGTGGATAGGGTAGCTAAGTGGATATTTAGTTGATTTCGCTGTCTTCAATGCCGATTATAAATACTGATCGTGACAATATCAATACGTAATTGAAAACTTATCACAAAACGATTTAACGACTGATATTTTGTGTCTTTTCTTTTTATTTAAACTTATTGTTACTATATATTATTTTAGGTTCATAATGTTCTATATACTTTTTATAATTATGTGATAAGATAACAGAAACTATGTAAGTATTCTAAATATAAATATACCATGCAAATTGATAAAAAAAACGCAAAGGAAACATTTCAATGTTAGGATAAATTACCCCGCGGAAAGTTGTCAAGCACTGTTATGGTATCACTTGTCTTTTTATTCCCAGTTATAGAAATTCCTCTGAAATATCCTTGACATATTTATCCGCGTAGGACTTGCTCTCTCATTTCTTTTATGTATTTTATTGCAGTAATATATAATGCAAAAATAATATACACAAATTCGGCCTTACAATAGCTTTATGTACGTAATAAAGCTCAAAAAAATTGAATAAATACATACAGTAGAACTTCGTTATAACGTACTCGGATATAACGTTTGCTCGGATATAACGTTCACCTCAGGATGGCCCCAAGCATTTTCCATGTAAATTTGATCGGATAGAACGTTTT
>JARJDR010013779.1:0-21865 GCA_030264135.1 Myllaena sp. GC000078 | reverse complement strand
CACACGACCAACGTTATTACAGTGGTGCTAAACAGGTTTGCCGCTTGCTCACCTTATTTGGCCGGGTAGGGGAAGCGTCGCGGCGTGCAGACGAGTGAGATGCAATGCCATCACGGAGTGCGTTCGATGATAAATGATAATCGATACGCATCGAAGTTGCGGTGGGAAAATGGGAAAGTTTAAATGTGATCACGTACGCACCGCATTACGCGCATTACTCGCGATTGTCTCACATTTCGCTACTGTTTTCTTCAAGCAATCTTCATTAATTGCTTTAATTCAAGTAATTGCATAGAACGAATTTATTCTAATGTTTTTTTCCTGATTGTTTTCAATTCTAATTTACTTGCGCGAATGCAGTTTTATGAGTATTTTTTGCGAAGCGATAATTTATTACAATGTAGAATAAAAATCGCCAAGGAATTTGAATTCCGCGCCAGTCGAGAGTAGCGCCACCACGACAATATGACGCCATTGTTGTATTCGAGTTCTTTGAATGCTTTGAACTTCCGGCGTTATTTCAGTCCAACGTGATCCAACGCTTCTCGTTCGACGGGTTCGCACAGCTCCCTATTTCGCGTCCCAAAAACCTGGACAATTCGCAAGGGATTTTAACGAATTTATCGGTAACGCGTCGAGAATGTTTACGTGCATTTGTGATGAATTTGGCGTGTCGAATACGCAAAATATGTGGCAAGCGTGGAAGTGTTATTAATGTTCAGTGCCCTCAGTGCCATTTGGATAACTTTACACCAGGATTATCTATGACAAAGGTAGAATTTCCATTTTATAGGCGCCCCAACAATGGTTTCACTGTTTTTTATTAATGAAATACTGGACAAACTCATGATATACACACATGGGCATTATGTCAGCGCTACTTTCGATACTAAATCATTTTCACTAGCCTTCGCCTTAACAAGACGCATGAAATACGGAACACGTTCGAATTCGGGCATTTGCATCCAATCGTCGACGTTCACAGGTATTACGACGCATCCTCTCTTCTCAAGCGTACGTAATGTGAATGCAGTCGAGCCTCGCAATCGTTTCGAGTTTAATGTGAAATGATAGGACTTCAATGCTATGATCGCCAGTCTGAAATATAAGTGATTACTAAGGGTATTATAAACTTGTTGTTGAAAAACATACATCTGTGATTCATTCTCCACTTGGATATCTTCAAAAGTTGCTATGGGCTTTGTGAAAGCTACTGGATAACCACATTTTCGTAACACTACTACGTGATCTGAAATGATTACGTTTTCGTTAATCACTGTTGTTGAACTTATCAGTATGTACATTACCTATTTGATGATGGAGTGAAGTTGTGATATCATTTAAAACATAATTTTCACCACCAAATGCACTGTGGACAGTATCAAGAAGTGGACGTTCCGTAATGGGTCTGATTTGTTTCACGACCTTCGCCATCATTTCATCAGTCGGTAGATAATGCATCATTTTCGGGCTGTATGTGATGAAGGCCTGCTTCAGAAGAATAAGGTGTTCAAAATCTGATAGATAATCTGAAATCAAAAATGTATAAATACGAAGTCCTTTGACTTTGAATTCACATACTCGTCCTGAAAATCTTCTTCAAATAGATCTCGCGGAAGGTCATTTCGAACACGTCTGTCTTGTAAATGTTGAGCATGCATAAATTCGCTGCAAGTCGCAACCAAATTAAATCCGGTCTATCCAGATTCTTAAAGACGTTCGTGCGCACTAGCATCATTTTGATTTCGGGCCAGTGTTTCGGCCGGAAATCGGTCAACGCCAAGGCATTAACATAGTTGAATAACATCATTGGTTCCGCCTCGCTAATCAATGACTCGTCCACCACGAATTTCTCCGAGAGGTAATTCAGGATTTTATCATTGGTGTGCGTCTAAACAGAAATCAACATTAATGACACTTGGTTAATAACACCAAGCCAATTGACTCACAAATTTATAAAACTTTTTCAATGCAAACACGGCAACTTCCGGACCCATATCGTTATCAATCACAAAGTTCGCCGTCAAATCGCACAACACATCGCTGTAATAAAATCGATGTTTGTTGCTAAACCGCGTGGTTAATTTCGACAGCGTGGTTTCGATATCTCCGTAATTAAGCGCATCGATGTACAGTATCAGATCATCAATCAACCGAGTAACAATCGGTTCAAAGAAGACGTCCGACTTAAACTCGCACACCGACCACAAAATGCTCATCATGGTCTTCACATCCGTGTGGCCCTTGTAATTCATGATCGTGTTCACTAGTAACTCTACACTCCCTGTCGACACATTTTTCTTCGCTGCGAAGAACAAGCATTCGGCGACGTGCGCAATATTCTCGCGATCCATTTTGCCCGCCAGTTGAATTTCAAACACTAACGGCAACGCTAATTGGAGCGCTTCGATCATCGGCGTCGATTTCATTTGATTGAATAGAAAATCCAAAAAGATGATTTGTTGCAAGGAGATGAAATTGATTTGGTGTCGAATCAATTGCAGCAGCACTTGCACGATTTGGCTATCGGACGTGACACCCACGTAGTTAACGACTTTCAGCGCTTCGATCGTATCGTTCAGTTCAATGCTACCGGCTTGCTGTTTCAATTTGCGACAAAGCAACTCAAAATTGGGATGTTTCAGGATTTGATGCGTTGATAACCGCGATTGGCCGCTCTTTTGCAGGGTGAAGAGTGAGCGCAGCGCTTGTATCAAGTGCTTATTGTTCATAACAACCGAATGCGATTTGACTATGTCCAAGATGTTGGTGGTTGTTGGGGCCGCTTTTAACGAACCGAGTAGAATGTCATGGTTCTGGACGGCGGTGGCTTCCTTTGGCAAAGAGCGTGATACATCTGAAACGAAAACGTTTTCTATTTTAAGACAGTAACTTCAAAAACATATTATTCACCGGAGCATTCAACCCTTTCCTACCAAATAATGGAATGTAGCATACCTTTGGTAAAACTTGATGAATATCGCGTGGAAAACTCTCGATTGATTGCAGATTTCCGGCATAAATGAGCCACAAACTTGATTACGTTAGCCATTTTGGTTCAAATTTCTGCAAATCACAAACACAACGTCTGATTTCAATAAAATCATGATTGAGAAACATCTATTCATCTTGCAATATGTTTCTAATTATAAATTGAAATTCTTGGCCGACACCGAGCAATTTAACGCGTGCGTGCGAGCGCCGTTGGTCAAGGTGGAAAAAAAATTGCATCAATATTTGAAGCAATAGAAGAAATTTCGAAACTCCTCACAAACTTATTTTTCTGTGGAGCAAAATACCTTATATAATTAAAACTTAATTAACTGGTTCAATTGTGATTATGAGTTGCATGTGTGGGAAATATTGACAAAAAAGTCCAGTTTACAAACAAAGAGCATATTGCATTTTGGTGACACTGGCCTTGTTGGGCATGTGTCTGGTTTGTTGCGCGAATCTCGAAACAGAAAATAAACGCGTTCGCATCCTCATTCGCCATCAAGGGCGCACGCTTTTCGTATTTGGGCGGCGCGCCAAGTGGGATGCGGGCTGCCCAAACAGCTGGTGGGCCAGCAGGTGGGGAAGGAAAGTGCGTGCATTCGCCGCGGTGAGGAGCGGGGGGCTGCTTTGCGCTGCGCGATTGTCGTTGTTCCGAGGCGCGCGCGGCGCCGTCCGTTCACTTCGTTCACTTCGGTGAGTGTGGTGTTTCATGCGTTTCATGTGCGTGAGATGACTCGGTGAAAAACGCATTATTCATTGATTAGAGACGTACGCTGCAACGCGCAACGATGACAATTCATTAGAAGTGTGCACGTCGCGGTGACAAGTCGCATTCGTTTCGCTGCGTTCGTGTTTTCCGATTTTTTTCGCCCGACCCCCGATTGCCCCGCAACGCGCCACTTAACAACACGTTCCTCTCGCGTGCGCCGCGATGGATGAAGACATCGAAGAGCGACGCGCCCAGCTGGGCTTCGCGCCGCAGAAGGAGATTGTTTACAACAAACTGCTGCCGTACGCCGACAAGCTCGACGAGGAGTCGCGCATACTCTTCCACAGTATCAAATCTAACCTCGTCAAAGCGTTTCTTGCACGTGAAATTCGTCCGGGCTGCGCACTCTGGACGTCACGGTTGCACAGGTAATAGCACTGCGCGCCTGCTGCGTAACTGCATCCCTCGGCGGATGACTTGCAATTTGGAGAAGCCGCGTGCGCGGAAGCGATTTGAAAGTATTTGGTCGCGGGGGCCCGCAACATTCGTTGCGACACTCGCTGACACTCGCGATTTGACATTTTCTCAAGTCAGCATGATGATGTAACCACGTGATGTTTCACCCTTTTTTTCGGTTGCGTCATCGGCGCCAATCGGCACCAGTTCGTTTGGCGCGAGTTTTAAAATTCAAATAAGTTTGCTTATTTGTTTATTAGTTAACTAGTGCGCTTGCGATATTTAGTTTTGCCGTTAATTAAAAATCGGTTTCGATAAGCAGTTAACAAATTATTCTAGATACATGAAAATATATGGTTTGAAGTTTTCCAAAGAAGATCACATTGGACTGATCAAACTGTATTATGAATTGCTAACACTGCCGAATTTAGAAACAGCTCGAGTAAACAAGTTCGCTGGCACCTTGTTTTTTCTCCTGAAGTGAGTACCAATAAACAAGCTCTTTGTGTGGATATTAAGTGGCATTCTGTTTATAGAAAGAAGGAATTGTTAAGTCCCGATGATTTACAATTGGAATGGAGACCGCTCTACGATCTTATCGAAACGATTTCGAAAAAAGGTCGTTTCTACTTGGGCATTTACAATTCGTCATTGGATCGTTCCATAAATCAATTAGTGCGCGCAGCTAGAATGTATACAAACATGCTCTAAGTTGTTTATAAAGTAGTAACAACGATGCTCTTTTAGATATTTCGGTCCAAATGCAACCAAAGAAATTCTGGAAGAGTTGCGCCCGAAGTTTTGCCCGTACAGCTGCAAGGATTACATTATGAATTACTTAGAAATGTTTTTGCCCGTCACATTGAAGCCGGAACAGGCTGAGATTGGATATAAGTTGTGGTTTGATGAATTGCTGAATTTCTGGGAGGTTTGCCATAATGCTACTTGTTGGGAGAATGTAAGTTTTTCGAATTTCCACTTGATCTTCTATCTAATCGTTGTGTATTATCAGCAAATCATGCAATTATTGGCCGAACTAGCGGCGAATAATATTGGATACATCAATTGGGACCCGTATGTGCCCTCGATTTTCGTGCGCTTCGTCCGCACGATGCAATTGCCCGTCAGTTACAAGCAGAAGCAGACAACCAAGCAGTTTAAAATCGACGTCAATGCAATGACTCTGTGGATCGTTTCGGCATTGGGTGGGCCGAATGATACTGTATTTAAGCATTTAGAGTCGTTCATGCAAGTTATCGAAACTTATTTCAATGCGGCCAATACTGGCAGGTGGTCGCCGAAAATTCGCGAATTTCTTCGACGCATTGCGCTCAATTTTGTCAATCGTGTTCACGATGAACGCTACAAGAAACCCACATGGGCAACACCAACGCCGGACGAATACAAACTCACCGAGTTGGACATCGATAGATTTGTCAACATTATGAAGCCCTGTTTAGAACATGCAATCTTTTGCCGGACTCAGCAAGATATAATGTTTACATTCAACTACTTAGCATGTCTGCGTCCGCATATTATTATACCGATCGCATTGGATAAACTCTATGCGTCGATGGATTCGCTCACCGAACCGCATAAACTTACGTCTACACTTATGTGCTTGACTGCGGTGTCTCGATACATGGTGCAGGGCAAGGATTTTAATTATCCTGAGGGTCCCACGCATGTCATACCGTTGCTCATGAACTTACTACCTGGCATCGACCCGAACGACCGCCGCAAAAGCTACATGACATTCAATTTCATCGTGCAATTTGTTAATATGGTGCCGTTGATTGATTCGTCGGAAGCGCATAAATACTACGATGACTTAACGGAGGAGGAGCACATGATATGCGAAGCATCCGCCGGCTTGGAGGACTTTATTGTGCAGTTCTTCGATCGTCTGTGTATTTGGATCGAATCGAATTCGTTTGAGAGCACCCGCATGGAGCAGAACGATCACGATCGTCGCCTTACGAAATCGGAGACGATCGCCGAAAGTGCCTTAGCGTCAGTCATCTCGACCGTGCTGACGCAGTGCTCGCCAAAGATGTTCACCATGGCGCTGAAGAAGGTGTTCAATTTCGCAACGACGCGCATATTTGAGATTAAAGTCTCCGGTCGAATGGTTGGGGCTCTCTGCCAAACGTTCAGCCGAACGAATCCCAAGGAAACTGCGAAACTTTTTATTCCGCATTTGTGCGACACCATCGATACGCTCCTGGGCGATGCGGATGTAATGCACGAGGAGAATCTAAACGAGGAAACCTTATACAATCTACTTCTTTTATCGGATATTATCGATTGCAATGCGGAGATCGTATGCTACATCGATCGGATTATGAGCATTCTGGACAAGGTTTTGTATATGACCTCGCTGCAAGCCAATCAGTTCGGCACGCACATGTTCAACTTATTGATGACAACGCTGACTTTTACGATGCCCCTGGAATATCGTAGCAACCCGGTGGAATACGATACACCCCTGCAGGATTACTTGAGTATTCGGAGTTGGGGCAAGGCTGGGAACATCAAGGATCTGCAAATCAAATGGTACACGCCCGGTCAGCAGGAAATCGATGCGGTTCAAATGCTTTTGAATCATTATCTCGTGCCGGAATTGGCTAAATTGGAGGCGTACGCCGATGGGAACTTGACAATGAGTCGTCCTGAACTACGCAGGACTTTTAAGATTATATTAGCCAGCCTGGGTTGTCACATCGCGTTGCCCGTCTGGCAAGAACCCGCGTTGAACCTCATCAATTCGGTGTTGGATCCTTGGGCATTTGAGTTGACCGTTGGTTGTCACCACACCGTCACCATGCCGGACGGAAGCAATGTAAGGAAGACTGTCGCTGATGTGATTCACAAAGTGCAACGCAAAATTTTGGAAATTGACGAAAGTGACACCAAAAGTCTTTGCAGCATTATTTTTGTAAGTTTCCCTCTTCGGCCAACCTAAGCGAAACACCATGCCTAAACAATTTCATTGTAGATCTACGACGTCTTGTTGTTTAACAAATTCCGCGGTAGGGACTTTGAATTTCACTGGAAAAACTTCCACACCATCAAGAGTCTGCTGGAGGATAAGCTTCACAAGCACAAGAAACATTTGCGGCACATACTCATCGATCGTGTGATGCTGCATTTGGAATTCCGCAACGAATCACGCAGTTGCAGTTTCACGGCGACGCACCAGCAGATCATGCTCGATCTGTTCGAGCTGGCGACGAATCGCTACAGCGATATTCGTTCGCTGGCGCAGATGAAGCTAAACACTTGCATCACGCAGTTTCCCTTCTCATACGTCCTGCTCACGCCGCATCTGATGCGCATCTTACAGCACTATAGTGAAGAGGAGCACGAACAATTCAAGGGTTGTTTGTACATTCTCCTTGGGCCGAAAACGATGCCGCTTATTGCGCGACACGATTGGGGTTTTGTGCGTCAGATTTGGCCGTTGGTTGTGCGTGCGCAAACCACCGAGAAGCACTCGTTGGTGAATCTCTTTGACAATCTAAGCGCCGTTGTACTCAAGTACTACCCAACCGTCACACTAAAATTGGAGATACCCGATGAACTACTGCAAATTGGCTATGGTCTAGCTAAGAATTACCCTAAAGTCGATTTGACTGGATTTGACGAGGTGATCAAGAACGGTGCAAATGCCTTGAGCGAGAAGCATACCGAAAATTGCCGAATCTACGACGAACTCGTTGAGGAATTACTGGATTGCGCCAACAGCAACTTACATTGGCGGCAGCATTTGATGAGCGTGTGTTTCCTGCGTGATTTGGTGCATCCGGATGCTCACAGCGATCCGAAAGTCGTGCGTTTCTTCTTGAAAGCGCTCATTGACGAGTCGCTCAAAATCCGCAAAGTCGCTATAAAAGTGATGTACATTATCATTATGCAGAATAAGATTAAGCAGCCGAAACTGGTGGTTGATCCTTATACGCAGGCGGGAGTGAAATCGGTCAGCGTAATTCCCTTCGGCGATCGACCTGACAATGCATGGCTCATGTACAATTCACAAACAATACCCAAAAATGCGGAAGAATGGAATTCCACGCGCTGGGTGCACGACGATGGCATTGGATTCTATCATTGGCCCAAGGAGTTGTACGTTTTCGACTATTCCGTTTGCGTATCGCGCGATGTTAACGATTTGAATGCGAACCAAAAAGAGATTTACGAATTCTTCTGTGATACATCTAATGTGGAAGCTTTAATTAGATACTATTCAATGGAGGAGAAAAAGGGCAATGACAAATTCAATTCGTATAGATTCTTATTCTTTAAGGTACCCAGAAACCACTTCGCTTGATAGGATATATAATAATCGTTTAATATTTTAGTACTTGTTTAAAATCTTCGAGGCAAAGTTGTTGCCCATCTTGTTGCCGCACCTCTCACGACTTGTCGAAGACAAGCAGGAGCAATCGCAGCGATGCGCCTCGGAGATTGTCAGCGGTCTGATTAGCGGCTGCAAGCATTGGAATTACGAGGACACAGTCAATATGTGGACTGAAGTCATACCGTTGTTACGCAAGGCGTTTAACAATTTGTCCGAGGAGAATCTCTTCGACTGGGCGAGCTGCCTGGGTGTTGGCATGGACAATCGCGATCCGAACCGCTACAATTGGCTGCTGGAGTTTCTCATGGACGATCCGCTATCAGAACCCACCTCGTTTCTGGCCTGTGCAAGAATCTATCTGATTTTCTGCGCGGTGAATCAGCAGCCGTGGCGTAATGCGGAATTGTACGAGCGCTGCATGACGTACATACAAAACCACCTAACGCATCCATTCCAAAATGTTCGCGATAAGATCAGCGTGTGCCTGGCGCACATATTGAGCAGGGACGTGATGTTCGCGGGCGGCGAACCAACGCGTTGTCCTCGCGTCGCGGATTTCTTCGACATGGTCAATCCGACTCTCCTCAAATTGGCCAGCCATACGCTGCAAAAGTTAGAGAAGCCGGCGATTGCAAACGGCGATGATAATCATGCGGAGAATGTAACTGACGTGGGGGTGATGAGCGATAGCGAACGTGAGAATGCAATACGTTTATTTAAAACCGGTGAGAATCTAATCCTTTTGGATATAATGATGATCGGGAATAATGCTGGTTGTTTACAGTTGGAAAGTACCTGAGAAATAGTGTAGCGCACGCAGTGTACACGATAAAAGCGGAGCACTTTGCGCTCTTGCCGCTGGCGTGCATTTTGCAAAGTAATGAAACTGATGACGAGTTGACCAGCGTGTGCACGAATATCATCGTGGTGTTTTCGACGACCTTGGTGCCACAGGAGCACTTGGGCGAGGCGATGAAAGTGGTCGCTCAGGTGGCCAAGTGCCCGTTTTGGTCTGCCAGAGCTGTGATAGCCGAGTTTATTCCAATATTCGTATTTTATAATTTAGCGACATTGTTAGATGCGAACCACGCTCAAGAAGTATACAGTTAGCAATATAATTAAGGACGAGTTACTCTATAACTTGCGATTTTAGATACTGGACATCACTTTAGAGTTGTTAGAAGATGTGCAGCCGGAAGTTAGAGTGAAAGCAAGTCATGCTATTAGTGGATTTCTGCATGTGAATTTCATCAAGGAACCAATGGCACTACTTGTAAGCGATATATACAAAACAATTAGTACGATTCTATCAAGTTTGTTATAGGAAATATTCCGTAAAAAGGCAAAAACCAAGTTAAAGTCCAGCAAGTCTGGTAGAAATTCCCATGCGAACATTCGCATTCGACATGCGGGCGTGTTAGGTCTTTGTTGCTATATTAATTCCAGGCCATATGATGTGCCTGATTATTTACCGGCATTGTTTGAAGAACTGGGACCGCACTTAAACGACCCACTCCCAATTCCGGTGAGTTGCATTACACATCACGTCTCCAGACATGAGCTATATAATCTTTCTTTTAGTCTTCAATACGTAAAACGCTTGGCGATTTTAAGCGTACACACCATGTGAATTGGGATTTGCATAAATTGAAGTTCACAGAGGACGAATTGACCGTGCTCACCGATCTGGCGGTGCCGCCGTCTTACTATGCTTAGTATTTGTTCCGTTTCTTTTTACCCTATTTTACTTTATTCCTAACGGTGACATCGGAATTGGTGCAGGTTTACAAGACACACTGATTTTGTATTGGATTTAAATATATTGATGGCAACATTTTAACTATTCAATTCGGCCAATATATCGCGGCATTTGTTCTTCAGTAAAGTGATGGATTCCCTGAAGATATCAGCGGGTTCCAATGCGCCAACAGATTCGATAGTGACTGCAAATGTCGCAGTCGTAAAGCGGAGCAAGCATAATGTCGAATAAGGGTTACTTACATATAAAATGATCCTGAATTTTAGTCATTACAACGGCATCTTTGAGATCGTCGTGGCGAAATACATTACGGCTGGACACATCGTATCGCGCGTTAATTACGACAGCCTCATTTGTATCGTCCTTTGGTCGCAAACCGATAACTCCCGCGGAAAAGCATTTCTGCAGCCTTTCTGCTTGTTCACCCAGCACTTCTCGCGTCAGTTTAATATCGGGTAGCAATCGGTAGTATGCGGTTGCTATTTGCAAATAGAAATTAGTATAAATTCACATCAATTTTTCAAAGCACTTACCAACTGGTGAAAACTTGGCATGGTCTTTGCCAATTCCTTTAACTGCAATCATTTTCAAGTCAATTTCATGTCCTGGTCTGAGTTTTGCCACAAGGATATCATCATGAATGGGGCCAACATTATCCTCAAGGAATATATCTTTTTGTGAGCCCATAGGAAGCCATTTAATATGCTTGGAATATGCTGAAAGCAATGCATAATTATCACAATTCATTCTAGTTTATCAATTGAATACCATTATTATGATTGTATATATCATCTGGCCTAGCTGAGTCCTTGATTGCATCTCTGTTCAAGGTGCACTTGATTTTCATCTCAAACTCTAGGGTGTCCACCTCAGTGCCTTCTGCGTCAGCATCCGCTTTGAATTCGAACAAACGCGGATCGGCTTTCAGCGGCACAAGCCCGATTCGATGCGCTAGTACTTCGTCCTGAATGACGGAAGTATTGTTGGCGACGATTACTTTTTCGATCGCCATCGTCGGCACTTCGCTGATTATCAATCGACGAAAAGTGTTGGCGAGAAACGGGTGGATACCGATCAGATCGAACTCCATGTCGTTGTTCTCCTTATGTACGATGACGATGTGAAAGCGAGATTTGAATTTTTGGAAGGTCCATCGCTCGTCGAGGACTGTTTCTTTGCGCGGATAGTTCTAATTTCCAACTTGTGTATTAGTACTTTAATTTGTTAATTGCGACAAAAATCTTATGGCTTACCTGAGTAACTTTGTACTCGTTAAGTATCACTCTTGGTTTATCATCGTTTATGAAATCCATCGCAGTTTTTAATTTATTTTATTTACTTCACGCTACACGCTCAAATAAATTCACAGATTTAACCTCAAAACATACACCACGTTGTTTCTGAGGGCGCTGAGGGCTCAAGGGCATAAATGCAGTGCGCATGCGTTGATTTCAAATTCAAAAGTTTTTTCAAGTTTCCAATGACTTTATTCATCCACAGAAAACACAAGAATGTGCATTATTCATTTACATTCATTATTATTCCTATTGATTACAGCAACATTAAGATGTAATTGATCCTTTTTATTCATACGATTATTAATTAACGTTGAAATTATTGAATTACATCAATAGTTGTATTCATAGTAATGTTCCCATTGCGTTAATAAGTACATACAGTCTATTTGATTTATTATTACTTTCTTCTATTATTCAATTCCGCTTCATGAATACTGTTTGCAAATACTACGTATTTATGTAGTTTAGGCCCTTAGGAGTTAGGTTTTCGGCCTGAGTGAGAGATAATAATACTATTTATCAAATTCGGGCTTCGCTGAATATAATTTAATCGGGTATAAAATTGTCAATGTGCCGATTTAAAGCTTTCCTTACTTATTATAATTGTAGTAGAATTGTCTTTTGATTTCGTCGTATGTATAATTAACAAAGGTAAAAGGAAAGAAAACAAATCAAATAGAAAAAAAATCATATAATATTTCAATTAAATTCAAGTAAATAAATAATGTTTGTATGGTACAACATTTGAGAGAACATAAATTATATATCTAATCATTTCTAATTGCTAAATGTATGAAACTAAATCTAATTGGTATGCAAAGTATCTTAATTATTTACAAAGTTGAACAACAAAATGAACACCAAAATAAATAATTACTGCCATCCATAGTACTATACTCTTTTAAGTCATTTACGTCCATGACGAGGAACAGTTAAAGCATTTCATTCAACGGCAAGTTAATTTCGGATTTCGAGTTTTTTTCTGGCAAGAAAATTGCGATACAGTTTTAGCCACATGTAGTTAAGTAGATGCTTGTACATTCGTATGACCTCTATTTGTTTTACATAGATATTTCAAAACGATGCCTCTACATATTGGATACTTGTAGATAAGTAATATTACTTGAGTATCGGTCTCAACTTGGCGATAATTGATAAATATCGCCGTCAGGTTTCAAGGTTTCTAAATCTTTCATAAATAATTGTATAATAAATTAATATTACATCTAATTTGATTGAGTTAAGTAAAGTATTGCATATAATGTATTGCTTACCGAACCAATCTTCTCACTTAACTGTGAATGCGAAACAATTTAATTTTAAATTTAGGCCATCTTCGATGCAAAAATGTGCGTTTATTGCCATCGTAGTAGTGAAAACCCTACGCACAACGCGTAGTAATAATTAAATTATTCTTAACGGAATAAATACTTTCTGAAACAAACTTATAAGTAGAAATCTCAATTTTCTGGCGCTGATGAATGAAAATTCGCTGCTGTGACGCTTAAACAATCACGTTTGCATTATTTCCATTACGGTTCACCTCGTCTTTGGTGGTCGTAGGTCGGGCATTAAATAGCTTTGCGATAAAAACACCCTGGAAAACAAAATCAATATTAAATATAGCCAGCCTTCGTCGCTTTGGACGCATGCGACATGCTGACCAGCATGCAAGCACTATATTTCAATTACATACTTTCAGAATTCGAGACAGTGTATACTACATGAATATCGTGTAATCTATATATGGTACTATGTTAATATTTATATATATATATATATTCTTCGTAGTGAAATATTGAGCAATTATCTCACCCGAAAAATCATCGCGTGAAGTCCCTTACGTGACGTACTTTTTATGTATATGTGTATATACAATAGATTATTGTAAGAAATGTTTCCTAGTTTTTAGAGAATGCTAGTAGGAATAACTTGGTATGATCTGTCATGACGAGTAACCCTTACACCAAACACATGCATCTACAAAAATTAACAAATCGGTAAATGTCGCCGATGTGTGAGATTGTATTTATTGGATTGTTTGCACTGCGCGGAATTGCAATCGGAGCGCCATGCGCCACTTACCGTAACGAGCGCGGAAACAATGCCGATTGTAAGACCGCCAAGCACATCGCTCCAGTGATGTTTGTAGTCCGACACGCGGCTCATGCCGACCAGCAGCGCCATGAGGACGACGCCGTACTGGAGAATGTGCTTGAACGCACGGTAATTTGGCATAAACTTCCAGCGCGCACCGATGTACAACTGCAAACACATACATCACGATTAATCCTGAAATTAACGACTTGCGCATAAAAGAATTACCGCCAAATAGAGCATAGTATACATGCCGAACGACGAATGTCCGGAGGGGAATGATAATCTGTAAATAAGCGATCAATAATTAATAATTAACTTAAAGCGGGTGAAAAGCAGATAACACATACCGCATTTCCTTCAATTGTCTGTCGGTAATCTGCTTGTTCATACAGTTGAAGTGTTCGATGTATTCATGCAGATGATTGCTGATGCCTTGCGTTTCGCACGTGATGAACGAACCGCTGCCTTTCAGTTTGAATTCGGGCTGGCAAAGCGTGTAGAAGTGCGGGCGCAAGCGGCCGATCATGTATTTCAGCGAATCGGTGATGAGCTGCGAGCACGCGGCACCGAAGCAGAAGAGGATGAACGCCTTGTAGAAGTCGAATGCCCACTTGGGGATCTCCAGCGGCCCGATGCGCACCTTTGCGTCACGGTCGCGGCACGCGTATTCGCCAATTACCATCTACACAAAAAAACATTCTCATTGATAAAAGTTGTTTTCAAAGAAAAGAAAAGTATGAATTTAGTTGGAAAAACAATTATTGCATATTTTCCCCAAGAGTGTCTTTAATGATCGTTTGGCGGTGTCATCAAGCAAGCGGTATAATTATGCCAGCAATTCCGAGCGCATCTCATGAATCATTACGAACGCCACATGCATCGTTAATTACGGGACAAATATGTAGATTTCACACGAAATTAGTGCGTGTAATAGACTACAAATGTAACACGGATTTGGAGAGCAGATGTGTGCAGCGGCGTACTACCACTATCTCTAACAATAAGTCAATAGTACATAATTTTTAATATGCCACAATCGGAATCGTGCTAGTTCCAAGGAGAAATTAACTCATCCGTTATTTGTCTAACGCGCACGAATATGTTTCGTTGAATTGTACCAGCTGAATAATACCAATATTGAATTAATCCATTTAATTAATGAGCACAACGGGCGACTCTCTAATTGGAGCGTACAGCGTTGCCGGGAGGATTTCTCAGTTCGAGGCACAGCTAATACCTTCGGAAATTTACGATCCGCACGCGGCTTTCCACAAACTTCGCTCTTACTCTGTGCGCGGAACAATCTCCCCGGCTGCATCTCGACATGTTTTATGTCGTCGATGCCTTAAACAGATTCCCGCCGCCGCGCCGCCGACTAAATATCTTATGCATGTTGCGCGCACCAACAACAAACAATGCGCATCCGCGACGCGCAATGACTATCGAGATTTGAAAAATGCATCCAGCATTAAATGCCTTGGCGTTGTTTACATTCCTCTTCCCTACAAAAGGATCTTAACGCGACAAAGAAGAAAAAAAAGCGATAAAGATGAGTTATGAAAACAATTCGAAACAAATTCTATCTGCGTATGATAATGTTTGTAATGGCTCGACGCAAACGCTTCGTATTTATTATTCGGCGCCGCATTTCGTATTGATGCATCTGTTGTTTAGCCTACGATCTCAAATAGAAGAAGAAGAGAATGGGGTTTAGGTTTAATGGTATTGTAATGTTTCGCTGTTTAACATATCGAGCGCGTGAGCGCAGCATGGAATGAAGGTGAACGAAGTACGAAGAGACGCAGAGTCATAGTTGGAGTGTTTGGAGAGCAATGCTGATACTTTGATTTGAAGGGCTTGTGCGTTAAAACGTTAAAAGTCACTTGAAGTAACTCCGCACGACATTTTCCATGTTCGAATACGATTAGCATAATAAAAATGTCGCCCGGTTGACATATTACCTATGCATACATATTTGAGATAAGAGACAAACAATAAAATGCGAGGTAAACGTAAAGAATCTTATCGTAAAAATAGAAGCATTAAAACACTATTATTACGAGCCCATTAGCTAGTGTTTTTCATCTATGACAACATTTCTTAAATATCTTCAATTTACGCGATAATTACGCGATAAATTGTTGAAACTTTAATTATGCGAGGTATGGTTTTGAAAAAAACACGAGTAGCATATTCGTACATAGAAGAATTTCTCACAATATTTATTTATTTATAAATCAGGAATGTTTCTTATGGTATAACATACGCAGAATCGACATAAACAGCCAGTTCGCATTGCAGTAAATGTCGCGCAGCAACGAATGATAAATTACGATTCGAGATATAAGTATAATTCATAGTCACAGGCCGGGTATGATCATGTCATTAATTTCATTTTTGGTTATATTTAACCGCTCATATATTGCAATCTAAACTGCCTCAAGAAGTTCATGTTAGATGTGTTGACGTAAGGATAATAATGCACGCAGTGCGTATTTGCAGATTTTAGCACTCCTGCTGCATACGAATATTTAATTATGAATTGTAAACGAACGAATGCACAATCTCGGTTTCACGTGGCATTTACGCAAATGCATCCGCATATTGGTTTCCTGCACAAGCATAATATTTCTTAAAAGCTTCCACATTCCTTCCTTACACTTCTAAACCCCACCATTTAGCACCGTATCCAAATAAGATTGTTTTCGCAAAGTTAGAATTTAATTAAATCCCCTTGAACGCAGCTTTTAATTAAAAACTGAAGATATACCGAATTTAACCGAAGACAATTTCAATTTAAGACGCTCGTAATATTATGCCCATATAGAAAACAAAAGCTTGCTTTCAGCATCAATCTCGGCGCGTGCAGCTGGAGCGAAACGGCGTGTAAAAGTACTCATGACAGTTTTGCATACAAACAGCATTGCCGCATTCAGTACGATGGCGAAGGCGAGGGCGATGAAAGAAGCGTTCGAGAAATTTCCTTATATAAGCTAAACTCAAGTGCAATAACGTCATGCGCATCTCGTGTAAGCCGAAAAGTAGGTTGGCCATCGGGCGACTTGCGGCCATAAATGTCGATTATGCGCGACCAGCGACCATGAAGAGCTCATGCTCATGGTCTTCGCGAGACGCTATTATCAACCCAACCGCAAAACGCGATACTTGTGTGTCGATCAAAAAATAAATGAAGGAATTCAGACGTCAACCGATATAACAAGACTACTTATTTTTGAATCCTCATCTCGTTGCTGCTGCTGCTTTGCATCTCGTGAATGAGAATAACATCCTCGCGCGAGGAGGAGGTGGAGGCGAGTGAGTGTTTCGCATGCCACAAGTCACATATGTATGAAAGCCAATTAATTACTTTGTCTCAGGCGGCGGCGATAACTGGACATGCGTAATAAATTATTCGAGGCGAGATTTTTGCCATGTCACACGCGTGAATAACAAAGTCAAGCGGACGGAGAGTGCATCTACCTACATTTCACTATGTAGTACGCAGTATACGAATGATTATTATGTATTTATATTATTAATAGAAATCGTCTATATTAATTTAAACCAATCTGCGCTGAATTTATGTATTAAATTATCATGCTTATCATGCATACGTGAATTTGAATTGAATCGATATAGCCGAATACAGCTGGCGTGGGTGTTTGCAACTCAAACTCGCGCGCGGATCAATACCGCGCGAAAACAAAATAATTCCCAGGTACGATGCATACCTACATACATTTCCGGGGCTTAATAGAATTACAATTTGATATGCGAGCAATATTTTTAATCCAACTATATGAATGGTTGCAATAAATTATACATTTCATAAAGCTATCATTCTTATAGTGAATTTCATGCACCTGTTAGGCTCGACTGTGATTATCTCGTTCCAAGTGCAGAATCAGCTCAGGCAAATATTTACAATGTATGCACATGCGTTGCGCGCCCAACAATTCACACTAATAAATCAACGTTTTATTATTATGCGGCCGATAGCAAGAAAGCGATAATTAGCGCAGGCAATCGTTTTTATTTGCCGCCACTCGAGGTTCACCTGTCGCTGCACTGCATCCATCTGCGGCTCATTATTTATAATTTATCATTGCAGCAGACGGGCATGTCGACAATTTCGTAGAAATCACATGAAGGATGAGACTGTGATAATTATATATAAATTGTTGTTGCGCGTATACCATGCAGGCAATAATACGATGTAGTAAAATGCGAATCGGTGCATAACATAACATTATCGATTAACGATGGACCGCGCTCGGTGCCGAGATGAAGAGTAAGGTATCTGATCGCTTTTACGCTTCGGTTAATTTACGATTGAAAATATATAGGATTTTGCAGTTATCTCGCGTTGCGAATCATTTTTTATGGATTGAAATTGCTAACTTTAACCAGCCAAGTATCTAGGTAGGTACTTTGTTTTGGCGTAATCTACATTTATATCTACGTCACCACATGACTCAACTTTAATGCTCTGTTTATTCCCTTATCAAAAAACCCAAATTGCTATTGATATGATTGTGAGAATTACACAATGTTTTATGAGGAGATTCGGCGAGACGATCATCTTGTTGGTGACATAGTATAGTCTCAGTGGTAATAGTCACATCCGAAAGCAATTTGTATTAGCGAAATTGCACGCGTAGTAAATTACGATTAATCATATTTCCGTCAAGCAAAGTAGTGCCGAGCCCTTTGCTATGCAAAGTTATACCGCCTACACAAAACGCACATGAAACATGCACGCTCAAATTGAAAGACGCATTGCACTTACCGCGATCAGATTGGCGCCGAAGCCGACGATGTAGAGGTAGTAGCTCGGCACCGTTGAATCCTTGTACGGATGCCGCAGGCTCTCATCATCACAGTAGAAGCCTCGCTGGAATGCATCGCCGAAGAGGAAGAAGAATAGAATGCCTAGGCCGACTGAAAACGATACACACACGCATTTCAATTACAGCTATCATCATCAAATCCAGTCATATTAATTAACATTACTTATGTGTTTTCAAAGCATTCATCGCAACATGCAATTTATATTCATAAATTTGCGAATAATGTTAAATTTTTCAATGTATCGTGGAAGGCGCATGAATCGCCAGCGGCGAGAGTGAGTGATAAGAGTACAGAGTACAAAGTCCACTGCGCAGGTCGAAACCTGTCGGTGTTTGCATAACAATGCGGCACCGAGCGCAGTCTCTCAGCGTGAAGTGCGTGAACAGTCACCGGCGCCGCGTAATTCATCATCAGTCCGGTCGTATTATTGCAATTAACAATCATAACGCGTAATTGTGAGCATCAATGACTACTGTTCGTGATGTGCGTGAGTGCAGAGATCAAAGGGATCAAAGGCAGAGCCCAGCAGAGACTAAATAATGACTTCTTTTACGGCGTGTATTCCGGCGGATGACGGTCACATAATTCGGGGATTAGCTGTGTGAATAGGTGAAGAATGCGCTCCTTTTGTGTTACATGCAGTTTAGTCATTGTCAGGCGAACATAATAGCCGTAGAAAATTGAAATAGGGGATGAAATAGATTCGTTATTATAAAAAGTACCTTCCTTCAGAGGTATGTGTCAAACTTAACCTCGAATTCAAGACGTTCGCATTTGATCGAATGGATGTAATTTATTGCTTAATAGCTAAATGCGTGCAAGGGGTGACATGTAACCCTTCGTGCGGTTTAATGCGTATTCCATGTTCGTTTGTGTCCCCATTATTCCTGCTCGCGCGACCGTGATCGCGTTTGCCAAACCCCCAAAAATGTACAATTGATACAATGGAACGTATGGCGCAAATATTGCAAGTAATTTACGTGCGAATCCCTTATTGGGGAGGGTAGATATTCACCCCTAATCCTAGTACACTGCTTCTCAAGCAAATACTAATATTATCATAGATCAAATAGCTATTACATAACTTAATTAAAAGCTGGAACAAATCGGTAAATCGATTTCATACATTACTTCCTGGACGTAAATCAGAAGGAAGCAACCATGCGCGGATGCACCATACATAATTGTACAAATATTAATAGCTTATTACGCATTTGGTGACACAAGCAGCACGTTCGCAAATATGGGAACGAGGCAAACATGTTGGTGAAGTTTATGGAAGCATGAAGCATAGCATAGTTAAATGAATCCATGCACCTCTTCGATATGTGTAACCCCTGGGCTCTGGGGGGACCGATGCAAATAAATAATATGCATAAAGTGCCGACAAGCAAAACGTTCGGAAACGTAATGTTGCGTAAATCTTCATTCGACCCGGTCGTTGCAATTGGAACTAAATTTACTCCTTCAAATGAAATACACGTGTGTGTGATGTACTCGTATTATGCGGTAGATTGCTCTTTTCCAACAGCTGCAGCAGCGCGCGTTCGTTCGCTCGCGCGTGTGTGAACAAGAATTTTAATGTGCGTGTCATTTGACTTGTACCGTGTCATAGATACGCCCAACGTGCGCCGACGAAGGGTGAATAATAATAAAAATATACCCCTAAAACGGCATTTCTCGCTTGAGCCGCTAGCATTCTCGGCGCAGTTGACATTTCCAAACTGGTTGACGTATATGCATTCGTGTTTGCACAAAATCTTCATTTGACTTTACAACTTTAGCTACTGGTTTTCCGTGTTGCTCAAAGATACAAATATAGTATCATTTATTCATTCGAAAGACCTCTGTTTGTATGCCTCAATGAAAGCACCAACCGGCGCATGGCATGTTATTATACATAAAGCCTTGAAACTGGAAACAGAGTAATAGAAAATAGAAATGGTGAAAGTTTACGCAGGCGTTTGCTACTGGTGCTTTTCTAAAAGTCATAAGCAAGCCATATATAATATCCACAGCGTATATAAATCAATCAGAAATAACAAGAAATGAAGTTATTGACTATCATGCTGCACTATGGCGCGTTACAATTTCAATTAGCTTCCGCGACCTAGAACAATATACAATGTACGATTTACAATGGCATCCCAATTAAAATTTCTCTCAATTTTCTCTTCCTGCTCTGCTCATTCTTTCTCTCGCGTCATTGACTCTCTGCTTTTTAATCGCACGAAATGATTCATGTTCCAATTATAACTGACATTGAACCTAATCTCATCGAGCGTCTATGTAATGCAATTATACTACACACTTTGGTAAACTGAACCTTTTTGACTTTTGTTGATATCAAATAGCAAGCGTGTATGCGGTCGGCCGCCAGTGTCCATCGCGGTGGTCATTTTAATGAGGTTAATGAACCATCCGTGCATTAATCGTTCGCCGGGGGCCGATCTAGATCTGCGCATGTATGCACGCACGCACGCACGCATTATTCGGTTATCAATGTTTTCGTTAGCGCCACCAGTGTGAACAGCAACGTAAATGCAAGCGACACTTAAATATTTTCCGTCTATGTTTATACATATATAAATACTCGTGAATCGGCTGACGCTCACATTTGCATGCATTGTAATAAAGTATTGTTCTACGCCGATTTGCATACGGCTTGCGGTGTGGTTAGCATATTATTTTGTCTGTGCGAAACCGAAGAAAGGTTTGCGGTTTTGATCGGTGATCAGCGTTTCATGTTATTTATTGGCTTGCGATTTGTTGACGACTGGATAACCTATTCGCGCCGGTTTAACGCTTTCGAAACAAGTGCGAACAATAGGGTGAATGCTTGACTATTATTTTATGCACGCATGCGGTGCCCACATAAGGAAGTTCATTAATTTATTCATATGTCTGTATAATGATTTTATGTACTATTGAAACTGTCGTATTATCAGTGTAGTTACAAGCTACTAGTTAATCAATTATCACATCATAAAATTATCGATTGCAATTAATCACATATCTCTTTTTTCTAAGAACGGTACTTGAAGTTACATAAACAATTTCTTTTCAATCAGGTGATAGTAAATTACGAAAGTAATTAATGTTGTACGTTATCTTTATTGGCGACAGTATTTCTCAGATTGATAGTAAGTGCTCACAAATAATTACGACATATGCTCGGTATCATGCAATATGCAAGTACACCTGTCGAAAACACCCACATGCACCCAACATCACCACCACCCCGCGTGCGTGGCAGGCGGAAAAGATCATTTTTTGGGACTTTACCTGCGACTACAATGACAAATTCCACAATTAGCCCGAGCACATGGGCCGAA
>JARJDR010013775.1:0-30634 GCA_030264135.1 Myllaena sp. GC000078 | reverse complement strand
TGATTCAGTTTTCTTAGAATTACTTCTTTATAACTACCTTCTTAATAATCGAAGATATATTGATCGTAGGTGTTAAAATATGCAATTTGGACTCATGGAAAATGATAATTTTCAAATAATAGATGAGGATATTTTGAAAATATTTCGTACCTGGCATCCGTGTCTGACAAGGCTGCCAGATGTAAAACCGATCATTTGTTTACAACTGAGCTGGTCAATCAATATTATAGCGAGACGATTGTTGGCGACTGAACGAAGTGACTACCTCGCACTTTAAATCAGATGATCCACGTCAAAAGAGACAAGCGCTAGCGCGTTGACTATAGAAATAGAAAAAAATACGGGCAAATACTGTTCTTGTCAGGTTGTCGGTGGATTGCGCATTGTCAACTTTATCTGACAGCCTATATTATCAGTCCGTCACGGTGGTGGTTGGCGCCACGCGAGTATACCACCACGATGCCACCACTGCAATATGACGATGCCGCCGCTTGCTGCCCACACCGTATTATAATCGCCGATCGATAATTTCTCGTCCACATGAAAAGCATGGAAAGTATATTGTAGGCTTCGTTCTGCTGCGAACTCGGTATATTTCTACCACTCTTTTTGTGTCTCATCTTTGACATTAACAAATTTGAACATTCGTACGCAGTAAATATGCTGCTTGTACATTAATTCACCGTTGTGTCATGATTGTATTTGATTATGTTTTACCCACCTTATATATTTATGGAATAACATATAGGGGAAATAGGTTTTGTTTGCACATGAGCTGTTTGACCGCAAATTTTCATAAAATTTTGCATAAATGTTTTTTAAATTTCGTTAATGTGTTGTTGAATCTTCTCCGCACGGGTGGTTGCGGGCTTGTTGACATAGTCCTGTGATTGATAAAAAACAAAACGAAATTTACGAAATTTTTTGACACATTTATGTGAAATGGTCATGGCAAATTTCGACAAATCTGTGCAAAGCCGTTGAGACCGTTTGTCCGATGTATGGATCCATATAAAGCCGTCTCTTATTAACTTTATGATTCAATAAAAAATTATAAGAAAATAAATAAACTCTGTGTTTTCTGTTAAATTCAAATCTTGCGTTAATTTTGGAACACTCTTTAGTGACCGAAAAGGTTTAATTCTTGAAATTTTGATGATAAATCTTAACTTATAGTCCGTAAAATACAGTATTTTAATTAATGAAGGTATTAAAGGATGTCTAGCACGATCTGGCCTTGCGCGTTTTCTTTCGGAAAATAACGATTTGCCATTACTCACTAACTACGAGAATGTTGTGCGCAGGCAATTTGTTTCCACAATAGTTGCAAGACGTCCGTTTTTCTTTCCACGAAACCCATTCATTCGTTCATTGAGCGAAGCCAGCCGACCGACGGCGAAGAGAACAAACCTATCACTCTCTATGGAAATTATAATACAAGGACAAAGAAATGATAAGATATTGCCGGAAAAAAGTGTTATGATGAATCGGTGTCATTAATTCGATAATATTAAGACGTTCGTTATTACTATACCATGTTCATAACGCTAATGAAAGTTTTGGTGTCAACCTTATGAATGATAACTATGTACATCTTTTTATCATCAATTTAGAAGTTCTATATGTATATGAATCACTTTTGACTTGTCGGGATTCCTTGCAAGTAGAACAAGTTTCACAGGCGAGTCGGCACGATTAAAGTGCAGGCGGGAAATCATCCAAGCATGAGAGTCCATCATGATGCCGCCAACGCAACATAGCCGACGTTGTAATGTGTCTTTTCCTTATTACTCTCGACTCTAATTGTATCCACATTACAACTGCGCACGATGATTGGCGAGCGAATGATTATTTTGCTTTCTATCGCAATTTAATTACGTGAATATTAGTTTTACTGAGTTTTTACTTAATAAGTTAACGCAGCGTATTGTGCAATGAAAATAGGAAACCTATTTGTTTTGGAAATTACATATATAATGCTGGTGTTTATTTATGTAAAAGTGCAGTAGGTCAATGCATTCAAAAGCGCGAAAAATAGATGACGGTTGTCGGGCGTCGACGACCGGCCGCGATTGCAAAACACGAACTGTATTTGATTGCGCAAGGCTTGCTCCCGAAAATTCGCTACCGCAGTCTTTGCACTCACTTTTGAATTGAAGCGAATCGTATGGATTGATGATTGGGCGTATCGGCGTCGTTAACACGTGTCAATTAGTCGGATGTGATATTGATTGCGATCGCAATCAATTTCACATCTGCTCCTCTCATTTATATGAGATTTATAGGTGAAATATTCATTGGGTCTCTATCAAAGAGTTGATCTGATGTAGTAAAATCAACGTTTTAACATTGATTTATATATTTACTAGCCCTTTTGTTTTGTGAGAATTTCTCCACGTACATAATTACATACAAGCCGAACTGTAATTATTATTACACGTTTAATATGGTTTTGCGCATGTATAATATGTTGGATATGTGACAGAGGCGAAATGTTTGCGGTGCCGGCAGCGGCGGCGGCTGGCGGCTGGCCGGAGAGAGAGGTGGACACGCGCTTTGCTCGTTGGCCGCGTTTGCGTTTTTTTAGCGTCGCCAGCCACCTTGTGGTCGCAGCGTAACGCGACGCGCGAGTAGTGCTCGGCCGAACGACGTCGACGTCGAAGTCGAAGTTGACGCGTACGTCGCGTACATACAGCACGTCGACCACGTCGGACCGCACCTCTCACACTTCGTTCGGTTGCGCGTGTTGAACAAACGATTTGGAAAAGGTTATTCCGTGAATGTAACGATAATGGGCAATATTTACATTTAGTTCAGTGCACTGACAATATTTGAACAAATAATGTGGCATCAATTTAAATAACATAAATAAAACGCGTATGAGAAGACACGACACGATACGACACAATCAGCGGATTCATGGTCGCAAGGTAGATAATATCGCGAAATGCGCGTGGAAATTAATTTCGTGATGCGATTTTTTTTTCTTGTTTATTTCGAATTTAACGATTTGGCTGTTTTTGGAATTATCGAATTATTGCTAAGGATATACAAATAAAATATGTGAATAATAAGACTGTGTGCTGGAGTGCATTGGACGAATCACATTGCTCAAGATAAGGAGGACGAGGGATGTAACGAAACCATTAAAATATTGGAGGTGCGACTCTAAACTTTGCTAAATATCTATTCAAATCCATTCATTTAGCATGTGTTATTATGTAAAGTTGAAATCGAAAAGTTCAAGTTTGGCAAAAGCAACTGGTTTTGTATTTAGTTGCGAACGATAACGACACAGTCGATAAACAAATACAATAGAACGTGCATTTTATTTATTGCATCGCATTTTATTCATTTAATCAACTTTTTCATCATGCCACTAATATTATTAGCAATCAAAAAGCACATACATATTAAACTATGATAACAATACTTAAAATACAATAATTAATTTAATAAATACCTATTCATAATTTGTTAATTTTAAATATTTGTTCAAGTAGGTATGTATGTAATACAGGTAATTCGCTTGGTGCATTTAGCAATTTGAAGGAAATGACGCAATAATTTTCTGAACACAACTGCGAACCGACGAATGTTTATCTAACCCATCGCACGTTTTGATGAAATTTAAACAATTAGCGGTGGATTATAATACTAACATTACAACGACCAACAATAACCTTTTATTTAAACATTGGCCATCTGCTTATTCATAAAATAATAGGAAAATACTTGTATATTATTATAATGTCATTTTATAGTCATTATTCTCATACATTCTCGCTCATACATCAATTGTTCTTCATCAGTTACTTCTCTTGAGCATAATGTACGACTAAAGATTTAGAGTACTGCGCAGGCGAATGGCGCACGCGATATGAATGTTCCTTGTTTATAAAGCGATAAACAAAACAATTAAAATGACACTTAATAAATTTCGTTGTTCTTCTTTGTGAGTAAGGCATATAACGTATTTTTCTGCTTATGTCGCCTCATCGTTTATTGTTTGAGGCGAGACGCATCACGTCCGCGATGGCATCATCAATTGCGATTTACATATTTATTCATATCATCAACGTGGGTGTGATCAATATATTCGAATTCTTCCGCTTGAGCGAAACCTATAGTTTATAGTACAATTTTCAATTTGATTGCGAATGGTGTCAGTCAGCAGCCGGAATAACTTTGCGTTTGAAATAACGCCGTATTTCTTGATGACCGTACCTCGCATAGGCCTAGAGTAATTTCTCAGATTACGTCATTACTCATTACTTCTTGCCGCATTCTCCAGGCGCATTCTTGATGCCAGTACGCAGCATCGGGATGTAATGGTTTTTATTCAGTTCGCGGTCATTTTCTACTTCATCACGATATCGTCTTCTTCGTTGTCGACTGCACTTGAAGGCCGCAATTGTTCGGATTAAATTGCGTTTGCTATTCGCCTGGTGATGTCATTTGGATGTGTTTATCGCGGAGAATTTCTTTTCCCAATTTCCCGCATTGAATTCTGACAAATCCAGAGAAATGTCAATGCAAATAAACAAGTGCGTATTTTTATCCACTGTATTACGTCGTGTGCGCGCCTTTCGCAACGTTGCGGATGGTTGCGATGTGCCGGTGGCTCGGCGTTCATCGAATTCGTCAATTCGTTTCACGTTTTCTCGGCTCGCGCCTATTTATAGCTTTTATTATACTTCTGCTTGCAGGCATCTTAGCGCATTCTTTTGTTTATTTCTCTTCCTGTGTTTCAATTTCGTTTGTGTCGGCTTTTTCTCTTGGTATCTATTCCACTTTTCTAATTTCTGTGTCATATCATCTCAGTAATGAAAGCGGGCGTCGGCGTTGCGGCGGCTGCATCGCGGACGCGTTACATCCACTTTCAGTTCTTGCTCTTTCTATCGTTTTGATTCTCTCCCAAGTTTAACTTCAACTACTTCAACTATTCCGATTGAAAGGCACAAGCTGCGAGAGCAGCATATGCACATAATTGAAAACCTCTCCACTTCTTCTTCAGCTTGCTTGCTGTGCCACATTTTATCATCCAAACGTTTGCACTCAGACGTCATTAAAATCATTAGTTTCTCATCTCTGATCTCTCCAAACTGCATACGTTGTTCTTTCTTCTTGATAATCCGCAAATCGATATTGTCAATTCGATAAGTAACTGATAGATATTGAAGATAATGAGAAAACTGAACTAGTGAAGGAAGTTGATATTGTTTAAGGAACTGCAGTGAAAACTTTCGATTTTATATTACTTACTTCCATTATTGATTTAATCATTTCACTCTTTTACACTTAATATTTCTAACGATTAGCAATTAGTATAAATATTAAATGTTTCCTCGCTCATAATCATAACAGTTTTCTATATTATTAAAGTAAGTTTATAATAATAGCAGTCGGCGCCGTAATATTCTTTTTTGCCGTGTTGTGCCAATTTTGCGAATCACTAACCAACTAGTTAGTTGGTAAACAAAAAGCGCATGCCACACCTGTCCATGTTCCGCATGCCGTATTCCATATTCGGACGCAGTTGTACGAAAAATAAGATGAGTTAATTAACAACCAGCCAAGATTATAATTACTGCTTTTGCAATGCCGTTATTCATTCCAAAACGGTATATTGGTACACATTTAACCCAATTTTACAATTTTAGGAAACTATACTTATGAAATTATTAATAAGTAAATAAATTTGTCATTGGATGAAGGTGTGTGAAGTTGGCGACAAGAAGTATGAATATTTTGAAAAAAATAACATCAATCGTCTATACTTCATTTGTACCTCTTTATACTTTAACCCTTTTTGTTTGTGCGTTAAACATTAAAAGGTTATGGACAAAACAAAAAAAATTGTGTCAGCGACAAAGTTTACAAATTACTAGAATATTTTACGTGTGATTTTGTACTTGCATTATTTTTATTTGTACCTTTATAGATTTCAATAAATTCAAAATCAAAGCAGTAATTTTTGAAAAAGCGCGCCTTTTGTTGGGCGCTGCTATATGGCAAACGAAGTACAAACGATTGATGTTATTTTTTTTTTCAAAATATTCATACTTCTTGTCGCCAACTTTGCGCATCTATTAGGTAATGAATATTAAAATCACGTTTAAAGACAATATAATATATTACGTTCACGAAGGTGACACGACCTAATTGAATTACACCCGGCATTAAAAAAGCAAGCATGCTGTGCATAATAACTTCATGGATCGAAAGAATTAAGATAGATGTTTGTTTGTGTGATGCGTGGGCCAAAAGGCCTCATTAAGATCTTGATTTCTATTCCGATTTCAATTTTTACGCTATTCTTGATTTGGGTCAGCGTAACCAATTAACCATCCTCGGGCCCGCTATTCAAATGCGCAAAATATTTATTTCCAGTACATTTACACAGTGTTGGATTTCACTCGCGCATGCACCTGTCATTCGGCGGAGTGCACGCAGGGAAAATCATACTTTCTAAAACGAACCCAGCGCAAAGCGAATCGTTGTGGTGACAGACAGCTAGTCACATCGTGAAAAACTGACATTCTCAAAATTTCTGGCTTCATTCATTCATTCCGTTAACAATTTTTCTCATTTGGTTTAGGAAGTCATCCCCCCCCCCCTTTTTTTTTCATTTACTGATTTGAAGATACATTACAATTGAACGATCGCATCGCTCCGATTTGATTACAGAGTCCAACGTCTAAGCTGACGCGCATCCCAAAACTAGGCGCACCGCGCATAGCGGCGACGGCGACGGCGTCCACCATCACTTCGGCGGACATCGGCCGGCGCGTCCGCACCGCCGGCGGCAGCAAGGGAGTCTTGCGTTACGTGGGCGCCGTGCAGTTCGCCAGCGGCGCGTGGGCGGGCGTCGAGCTGGCCGCCGCCGGCGCCGGCAAGAACGATGGCGCCGTGCGCGGCGTGCGCTATTTCGCGTGCGCGCCCGGCGATGGCCTAATGGCACCGCTCGCCAAGGTGATGCTGCTCGAAGAAGACGATGAAGAATACCCTGCTTCCGGCCCGTACAGCGTCATACTGTGCATCGGCGAGCACGATAAGAAAATGTCGCCGCCAAAGGTGATACGCTCGCGGACGTTCGACAAGATCGACGTCAGCCCGGAGAAGGGCGATCCGATCAAGCCGAATGAGTCGCTATGCAACGATGCAACGCTCACACTCTGCGCCCACGAGGATAGCGTAGGGCAGCAGCAGCAGCAGCCGCCGCAGCAGATTGCTGTGGACGATTGCAAGGCGAAGCGTCGCAGCTTTGTGCTGGACGTGACCAATGTCTACCAAGACCAGGAGAATTTGACGACGTCGACGCCGGTGGTGCGCGGTGCACGCACGTGGCTCGCATCGCCGCAGTACGACGACGAGGCGAACAAACGCGACTCGCTGGAATGCGACGAATCGCTGGGAATTTTGACGCCGGAGCAAATGATCGACGTCGGTGCGTTGGTAGCGTCGCGCACACCCAGCTCGGAAAACATCCGTTTGCTGCCGCACGATAACGAATCGTCAGCGGTCGGAGAGTATAGCCTCGGCCTTATTGACTTGGCGAACGTCACCATGAATCTGGTGCCGATAACCAACAGTCGGCTGGAGCAGACACCTTCGCCGGAAGAGCTACCCCTGGATCCCACGCCCATCTTGCGCGATACGAAGGATGAGAAGGCACCTAACAGCTTCATCACGTCCATCACGAGCATTACCTCGTTGGACACGGGCTACCAGGGCGATGGGGAGATGTCTCGACCAGCGTCAAGAGGCGCTGATAACTCACCCCTCACGCGGCGACCTCAACCAAGGCAACCACAACGACGTGGCGGCGCTGATCCCATGACCGATTCGGACTTCTACACCGAGTCGGACGCCGACAACCACGAGGAGAATCCGCTGCGCGGCGATCGCAAGGCGCAAGTCATCGACGGCACGCTCTACGGCGTGGACGCACAAGCCACCGCCGATCTATATGCCAACAACCGCGAGAATATGGATTCGAGCGGTATCTTCACCGAGGACCTCTCGTCCAGCGCCGACAACGATGTGCACGAAGCGTTCGTGCAGAAGCACAACCTGACGAACGTCAGCGAGCTGAAGGCCGAGGAGCGCATGGAGCTGTCGCCGTCGGACTCGTCGACGCAGACCATCACTGATGACAGTCAGACGCCTCACGCGCCACAAATGGCGCTGGAAAAGACGCTCACGCCGTGCGCGGACGTCACCATCGCTACCGGCACAAATCCGACGGCTGGAACTGGAACGAATATCAATATCAACAATAATAAGGGTTTGAAGATGCCCAAGCGCAATGTGGCGTCGAAGGTGAAGCAGATGATGCTCGAGCCGCACAACAAGGAGAATAACGAGAAGCGCGCGCCGGTGCTGACGTCGACGTCGACGTCGTCAATAGCGGTGCCGATGGGCGTGAAGAAGATCGGCCATCAGCCGGGACGATGGGATGCGGTGATGAATAAGATTAGCGCACCGGACGCGGCGCGGAAAGGGTTTAAGGAGGTCAAGTCGAAGGTGTTCAACGGGCTGAACGCGAATCGCACCGCACCAACGATGACTGCCGGCAATAACACTCTTAATAAGTAAGTGATGCAGGTTGCCTATGCTTAAACACTACTCATGCTTGCATGTAGATACATTAAAGTATACTCAATGCAAAATAAGTGCGCAGGTTTGACAGGGTAGTGCGTCTCCCTCTCACTCAATACCAGCGCGTAGGTACGAACAAGAGAGAACGATATCCGTTCTCTCTCGTTCACACAGTGAAAGTGAGAGGCACGAAACTGTCAAACCTGCGCGCTTATAAAAATCCTACCATATGTGCTACCTAACTAAGGTTGATTTTTTTTTCCGGTGGTGTCAGTTACTTGTTTGTTTTGCAGCCGTCGATTAACGAGGGGTAACGTAATCAACGTTACTTTGCAACAACGCGCCTCAAGCATCAGCAGTTCATTGAGTGATCTTAGCGGGGCGTCACGCACATCCAAAATTAGTGAGTGTTTGTTTATTGCTATTATTTATACAAATTTTCAATCTTGGGACAAAAATCTAAAGAAAATAAGAATCTGGGTCATAAAATTGAATGAGCGATGAAGTAATAGTCTACAAATTTAATACGCTCCGCTATTGCAAACGGCTCACCCAAGACCGGATCTAAAATTAAGTCGCTATTCATATGCACTTCTACTTCTTAGCAGGGAATTGAAAACGAAAGGAATTTAAAAAAATCCTCTACCTTTCTACTTCTCGCCGTACTTACATACACCTTGTTGTGCTCGACAAGAACAACAACGGTGTTGTTGACACTTATCGCTTGTCACAAGCCGGTTTATTATTACGTCAGGGGCATCCATCGCACATCTCTTGGCGTGCGCAGTGAATATTTAGGAGTTGCGAGAGCGCGCGCGAAACACCACTTCTCCGCCACGTTCGACGTCCGTCCACCTCTTGCTGCCTGATTACGGCATGCTCGACGTGTGCGTTCGTCGCGTCGTCCGTCCGTTAGTAGTGCGATGGCGGTTGTGTGTGGTGCGCGCAGTGCGCCACGGGTCATTGGCTAAAATTACGTGCGCAAAAAAGCAACGTGTGTTGCTGAATTTCGTGATTTGCTGTCATTCACGAGTGCGCGCGGCGAGCGGAATGTGTGCGAAGTTGAGGCGTTATTCGCGACGGGAAGTCGTAAAACAATTGCGGATTTGAAAAGACGACGCGCCGAAGTTGTGGTAATTTTGCGCGCTGGAGTCATAGTCATCGGGTCGGTGCCAATAATAGACATCATCTTTTCCAACACGACGGCGTAGCTCTTTGGCTGGCGTGCACATGTTGCGTACTTTGTGCGATTGTTGCAATTTTGAAATGTAGCTAGTAATTCGATATGTAGGTCTTCGAATAAGGGTTAGTCGAGCGAAGCCGGTGAGAGGGTTGACGAGGACGGTATAGCCATGGCAACCGCTATGATTCATCCACCACCACTTGCATTGGGGTGTAATTGATTTTCTTTTTGCTGTGAACCATGATGAGTTTATCTTCTGTTGCCGATATAACAGTAAATAAATTACGATGGTCAAAGATCGCCAATCGGTAAACACCGTCTCGCCAACTAGTTTTGTGCTTCTTCCTTTCACTTCTTAGCAATATCTTAAATTTTACGTTCAGTTGCGTATGTAATTTATGCAAATTAATGATAATTTCTAATATTTCGTGAAATTTTTATTTATTTTCTTAATTACTTGACTTGCGTAATCGTGATGGTATAACACTGTTGCTAATTTTAATTAATTAAATGCAAAAAATTGCTTATTGTCTTACGTCAATGCAATGCGGTAAAACAATAGTGATAGTGCACTTGCATGCTGATATAAAAATAACGTATACTCGGTGCAAATTATCCAGATAGATGTGACAGATTTGTGCCTCTCCCTCTCTCACTGTGCAAACGAGAGAGAACAGATATCGTTCTCTCTCGTCCCTGTCAAACCTATCCGCATAATTTGCACGGAGTTTAGAGGGGAATTTAATGAATGAAATTGTTAGTTAACAGCGCCGCAACAATAGCAACAACAATCCAACACACGCGCGCGTTTTAAGTCAACATTCAACATGCAATAAACTTTTTCTCATGCTAATGCTTTTACCTCGTAGTAATTTACTGACGCGTAATTATTATTTATTGAAATCATTTTATGCCATCCTTATTTGTTAATATTAGTTTGATGAAAAAACTTATGTTTAATTAGTTCTAAAACTAAATTGGCCATTATTGTTGTGGATATAACTGGGTGACAATTAAAATAACATTACACCAAATAATACTTAATGACCACAAGCGCATCATTTAATTTCTTTCTTTGGTTCTAATGACATGGAAGTACAATCTTATATTTGATCATTAATAATCACTTGGCGTGTGCGTATGTATAGTTTTATTATTTAATTTATTCTTGTCATCGAAGAGATATAAATTTACATTTTTTGAGTGGCACGGGAGGTTGAGCACCGGAAATTATCATGTGTTTAAACAGTTATACGTTGAAATTTTAAGTAACTAATTGTAAGTACTTGTGTGCTTTTTGGATTTGAATTTATTGAAGAAGATGATTTAAGCGTATATGTTCAACAAGTTTTAGTCGAAGGAGAAGACGAAGAACAAGAAGAACAAGAATTATTTACCTATTGAATAATTATAGTTTTCTTTGGTTTCGTGTTTATAAATGAGATTAGTATAACTCTGGAAGATGAAAGCGGAAGTGTACTGAAAAAATGCGCAAGCGCGCCGATTAATAACGTAGTCAGGCGTACAATCCCCTTGCAGGTTTAATTGGTTGTACCTATAATTTATTTTGCGGGCACATCCATGAGAACACATTTATTCACATGCGCGCTGATGTTTTTCTACTTCTTCGGCTTGGTCGTCTTGTTCAACTTGTTTAACTTCAACTCTTTGAACTTGAGTTTAGTTCCGTTTACCATATCTTTGCGACTTGATGACACTCACAAGACCAGTTTAAGCTACACTTTGGTGATTATCTGATAATCTTATTTAAGTTGATTTGGTTACGTTTTTAATTCAATCTCGCGTGTCTATTATTATTAGCATCACCAGCAGGAAAGTGGTCGGAGGCGTACGCTGGCGATCACTTTGAAGATAGGTCGCGTCTCATTTTGGTTGTTGAGCCGGCCCATAATTTATTATCAGGAGATCGCATTTGAGTATAAAAAGAAAACGTTTATAATATATGATGTAGGTTTAGATATCGTATAGTAAAGGTAAAGTGCGCAAACCGAGTATGTTTATGACGAGAAATCCCAATTGCTACATTATTTTTTACTTTCGTGACTACAATTTAAGATCACGGCGAGATTTCGCCCAGAAGAAAGTTACAATTTTATGTGATGATTAATATTCTAGTTAGAACACCGAGAATACAAAGTACTTTTAGGGATTTAAACATTTCCTTTTGAAAATTCATATGAGCGACTGATTGAAACCGCAGTGTGACAAGCATGGCGACAATTGAATGTAATCGAGTGATTTATAAAGTGCCTTCCTTGGCTATTGCTATTGCGCCTTCGCATAATTACGTTTCATCTCTTCTCATTCACATTCATTGATAATTGCAACCTTCTCTGCTCTTCCGTCTCCGTATCTCGTGTTGCCCGGCGGCAAATGCAATTTTTACAAGAATGAATAAACGTGCATGCATGAGCCTTAAGCTATTTTAAACTTGTCTTTAAGTGTTAACATGCACTATCAAACGTAGGGTCGTAGCTATACGGAAATTATAGAAATTATTGCAACCGTTTATTATTCAGAAACAATGAAACAACACACGAAGTAAATTGAGGTGTGAATAACAACGGGGAATTAAACAATCGAATTCCCATTCGAATATGTATTGTTACGCGTAGGTCAGCTCCAGAAATGTCACGAACATTAACCATTAATGCGATTAATGCGTTCAGTTACGAATTAACTGCGTGATTCCCCTCATGTCACTTGTCACATGTCCAGCAAAGCTTATTGCCTAAGATGATGACTTTTCCTCCTATTATTTCTTCTTTCATTACATAAAAATTACATTAATTTTGCAGACGGAATATTTTCAATTTGAAATTTAAACGCCTACTTGCGATCGAATCTTATGCTAATTAATATCACATTTCCGTGTTTACCTTATATGTCGCCCGTCATATTAATACTCATCTACTATATATCTTGTAAGGTAGGTGTTTTCGGTACGGTGAGGGCGACCGTGAGAATTATACAACAATTGCCTTGCGCAAATTCGCTGCGGAGAGAATGCGATGTTGCTCGGCTCGTGTTATTGTTAACAAGAAGAGCGAGTGCATACACGCAGAGGTCACGAGTCCCGCTGGCGGTCGACTACTTCTTCGTCATGTACACCTTCTCGCATTTCTTCGCAGCAACTCGACGTAGGGACTCACCTACTTAGAATGGACAATTTATTTAGATTGTTACCAAATTTAAACTTGATTTGATTTTGAATTTATTTTCCTGGCTTGTTGACGCGAGAGTATTGTTGGCTTGCATTCGAAATTAGTCTTGCAAGCAGCAAACAGTTCATATTTATGTGTGGGTCGATTGACGTACCTCTTGGAATGCCGTGTTGGGTGTTGGTGTTTTGTTTAGTCCTTGGACAATAAATACCTGTCTTGCGCTGTGAACTTTATTAAATTTGGTATTGCATTGCATGCTGTATGCTCTCTCTTTCTCCTTCTATCTATCTCTATCAGCAATTTGCATGACCAATTTGAGTCGTGTGGTTCAAATTTATTAAACACACACACGCACCAGTGAATTAGAAATCATGCGTTTTAACGAAAGAAATAAACACTATTGTACATTCTTCAATAGGTTTTCCAGCAATTGCGATTGTTTTATTTTCGCCAAGCGTGCGCATGTGATTCCTAACTGTGCTTTCGTGGAGTTTGTTGTATTGTTTTTCTTTATCAATGCGGTATGATTATCACGAGGCCCGTTAAGTATAAATTATGGGACAGGACATACCGGTATGTTGCCAGCATATGTCACAAGCAAATTCCACACAAATTACCCCATTTCAATTTTTTCTCACTACTAAGGTGCGAAGTAGCTTGCTACTACTATTATGTGATTCTATTAGGTAATTGGAAACTATTTTCAGGATCTTACCGTTGTAGAGGTAATTAGTTGTTTATTTTAATCCGTGTTTATTTTGTAGTAGCTTCCAGAATCAAATTCTATTCTAATTTAAAGTCTATTTTCTTTCTCTGCTATCTAATTTTCAGCGTATTTTTAGTAGTAAATGCTCTTGCTGAAGAAGTTTTCAACTTCCCGTCAGCGTACTTTCTATTGACACTTCGAAGTCTTGCAGAATACGTACTTAAATAAATAAATATTTACTAATGCACTGGGAGGAATAGTCGGTCACGAACATGTCGCGTGTGCGCTCATGAATTATTTATAACGCATTGAATTTGGTCGCTGTGAGAAATTAACTGCAACGATCGCACACGGTAATAAGATTTCCTTCATTTATTCTCTTCCTAAACGGATTAGTGTGAACCCATACATAAAGGAACAGTGAAATGTAAACTGCAAAAAGAAATCGCAAAAGCGTGAAAGCTTGGGGTGTTAGTTGGCACATATATACATGGACAAGTGAGATGGGTCAGCATCCTTCCAAGGATAACCAGCAACAACAGCAACAGCAGCAATTCGTGCGCTCGGTGTCGGAGCGCCTGCCCGACCGCAAGGAGCGCTTTGGGTCGTTTGGCAAGAAAGGTTCTTATCCCGTGGCAATTTTTGCCCGCAAATATGAACATTTTTACACTGAAGGCATCATTTATGCACTGATACCTAAAACTACTTGTAAATCTTGTTTAAGGTTCGGCTAAGAAGCAGCGCGAAGTACTGAAAGTCAACCAGGTGCTGAACGGAGCCAAGGTACAACCGAAGAATGGGCTCAATGAAGGTGAGTTTAGAATTTCCACTCGATTCACGGGGCGGTCAATATCAAAGCACCGTTTATAATTAAGCGTTATCGATTCACGACGGACGCTGTAGTCGTAAATCGTGTTTTGACGCTTTGCCCGTCGATTGTTGTTGTTTGCTGCACCTTAGCCTTAACATGGTGTTATTATTTAATGGTTTATAAGAGAAGGAATAGCTTCGGCTCGAGGTTCAAGTTACTTATCATCGGTTAGGTCAGTCGGGAGGAGTATGGGCATACAACCAGGAAGGCATTTCTTGATTCAACGTTGTATTTATACCATATACGTGAATGTCGATGATACGGATGCCATTTCGCATAATTTATTAATGCGTTTCCACGGCATATGTTTTATACATAGGTAGATACATGCACTTATATATTATTCATGTGTATGAACGGGAATGGGTTAGAAATCTGAACACGTACGACGGAGTAACGATGTTTATAAAGCATCATATTAATGCGGAAATGGGGAAAACATTATTTTCTATGAGAAGAAGTGGTGTTTCTACATTTTCAATAGATTTTGTATTGCGGGTTGCCTATAATCACAGGTTAGAAATTGAATTTCTTAAAATTAGCAAAGAATAAAGCCTAAAAACTGCGCACATATTTCTTAGCTAAGAAATTATATAGCCAACGTGTTCGTGTATGACGCTGTATGCAACAATGTATGCAACAATGTTCGCATCTCATCTATATTCTAATATCTTATTGTTAGCTAATATGTTAGTCTGTCTATGGTACGCCTTATTCACACGTGTATTTCGTATGAAATGCCAATGCAACAAGAAAATGTGACAAACAAGATGAGCGTAAACCGACCGCACTTGCAACACTTGCAACCAGATACTGCGTACAATGTTGATAGAATGTCTTCATAACGAAAATAGTCACCGTAGTCACTTCGTAAATGCAAATAGAGCTTGGAACTTGCAACTGGCGACAACAGCTTACCAACTGCAAAACTCAAACAGTGTAATGTTTGAAATCTAAACAGTGCAAGAGTTTGTCGGATAATAACTTGCATGCGGCTGACTGCAGCAGAGTTACTGAAACGCCGACAATAAATCTTCGTTTTGCGATGCAGATGCTGCAACTACTAAATTATCTAAACTTCCTTTTTTAGTTTCTTCTATTTGTGCAAAAATTAATTACATGCGCGCGTAGGTAAATATTTACTCTTGATGACTGTGTGTCATCATCATTTTATTGTAAACACATGCGAATTGGCGTCTGTTGAACATCACTCAGATTGATAATCAGACATCTTTTTGGTTTGTTTGCTCCGCTTCCTTTTCTGCACCTTTTAATACAATTGCAGATGTATGCACTGCAGATGCACTTGGGTAAAACTCGCTCAGTTGAAGATAATTTGAAGTCGTTATTCATAGTTTTTTTGTTTGGAGCGCTTCGTTTGAAGATGCATTTCGCGCCAGTTGTCTAAAAATACGATTCATATGGTTGCAGCACAGTAGCCATATGATTCCCGAAATTGGGTCGACGACAACTTGCACATGACGTCGTCGCCGTCGTCGATATCGTTGTCGGAAATAAACTTTTTTAAGATGTCGATTGCACTGTAAGAAAGGAATTCATTTTGAAATTCAAATAATTGCAAAAGCGAAATGATATATTTTGGAATAACTATTTATATAAATTTTATATTTAACATCATTTAACATTAATATATTTGGTTATTTAAGTGAATTATTTTTGAAAAGTTTCAATGGGTTGCCTATAGTTGACTTCATAGAGTGAAACAGATTCCACTGCATTATTAGGTTTTCAGATTTAGGTAGTTACTTTACTAATTTTATTTAACCAGAATTTAGATTGTTATTTTTGTTTCGATTTTTATTTTAATTTGATGTGTGAAATGTTGTTGCGTTCGGTTCGCAAACACGAAATTGGAGAATATAGAATATGAAATATGAACGCCAATTTATTACATGCTTTCACCGAAGAGCGCTTGTCGGGCCAGGGCGTTCAATAACCGCCGCTTTTTACCAACAATAGCCGTGTGTCTCGTAACGACGTCGGCGTCGACGCATTCGTTCAACAATCAACAACGATATTCTTCCTTTAAAAGAATACATCAATTAACCATTGGTTTGAATCAATTTTCCACCATTAATCGTGTTTCAATAATTAATTATTAATTCGTCCAATTAAATCTTTAGTAATGCCCACCTCCTAGCAGACGTTTTAATTATACACTCTTCGACGTTTAGTCTTCGACCGTTGTCGACGGTTTCGAAATATATTAATGCCTGGTCTGTTTATACACATGAAATTTGTCAATTAACTCTAATGCCGCATTTTACATTTTATGGATTCTATTCGTGCTTTACTAATAAAGTTTTTTTTTTGTATTTCTCTTTGCAGTACGCAACAATACGAAGAATCTGCTGGCCAGTAAAGATATCAAAGATGTTAAAAAAAAGGAGATTATTATCAACAATAAACGTGAGTAGATTTTGGCTTATTAATTGATGATTTCGTTGCGATTTCGATTTGCGAAAAAAAAAACAGCCTAGCAACAATAGTCGGAACGTTTTTAATGAATAGTAACGCGGTTGATGCGAAATTTCTCTTTCACCCGTGTGCAATTTCGCATGTGTTCGAATAGGTAATTTTGGGTGCTTATTTCACGCGCCACTTGTTATGCGAATTTTTAATTGAATTACACCCAGCGTACAGTTTATTATTGTATCACAATTTTATTGGGCCCCGCTGTACCGGGGCCTTTATGTATAGATAGAATGTGTGGGTTTATAAAACAACGGAAGAATATAACTTTGACTGAGAGTATCTGAAAACATTGGCTATGGACGGACCTCTGGTTGGTATGTCCCGGTTGGTGAGTTAGCACTTGGGTCGGTTGTAAGGGGTGGATTGCACCTTGATTCCGGTGATCGCCGTTGGTAGTGGATCACTTACACACACGCGAACCGGCGTGTTGCTCCGCAGAGTAATTAACTGTTTTGATCAATTTTGATTCTGAATCTTGTAGTACATTGTGACATTGCAACATACATACATTCATTCGTCGTTCGAACACACGAAGATAGATACTTAGCACATGTAGATAGATACCCGGCCACCCTTTAGACTGCCCCTAATCTATGTTCATAATGTGCACTACATTAACGCCGTTGATTTTTAACTCTACTGCTGCGCACCGATTTTAAAATCGTACTATCAGCATTAGCCTATCGACTTAGATTGGTGCACATTAATGTGGCAATACTATCACTAGTTTTAGTTTATGCGGAGGAACTACTGCGGCGAGAGTTAAAAAAAATCGGCTGCAATGATCCGTATCGCAGTTGCGTGCGCGCACTGATTGAGGGCGATCCATCAAAGAGGATATTAGACGGAACAAAATGACTCTAGACTCAAGACAACGAATTTTGTTATAGGTCTTTGCTACCTCGGCTTGAATATTCTATCAAAAAAGTGATTCCAAATTAGCTTAGTGACTATCGTGACTGATATCTTGCTAATCATGCGAATCACGCTCGAATATGCCGGTTCAATTTAATAATGGCAAATCGGTACATGCGTGGATGTGCTCATGCATATTGCGCTGGTGGGACAGGAGCTACTGCGGTGATAGTTTTGCAAGCAATCGGTATTGCAGAAGCCATGCAGAAGCAACCATGCTGACATGCGTTTGTCAAATGTATTTGAATGCCAGTCAAAGGGGTAACCATTTCCTTCATACCAACCAATGTATCTAACTTCGTTTAGGTGATTTCGGGTGTATGTGGCTTACTCTCGCACCGAGCCCGTCTATCTTGCATCTTTTTTACGTCACGCTTGGCCTTACTAACTTTATTATATAGAAGATTATTATGTAGATTGGAGTGGGTTTTTTTTCGAGCGACTTTGGGATAATCTTATTAATCGACAGCAAGTCACTTTTGCTGTTACCGTTCTTTATTCTGAAATTATCATTTTTTGGTATGAGGTATGAAAAAAACACGTTTTGCAAAGAGAAATTTTGTTGCAATGATGATGTGCGTGTGCAACCAGAAACAATTTGATGCATTATTGGCTCGGTGGAGAGCGTATGTAGAGCGGCACAATACGACTACATATTCGCGCCCGCATCTTGTGTGTACCTACTCGACATCGTGCTGCCTTGATTTGTGATTCGTTTCGAAATTGGCTAATCGGCGAATTTATGCGCTCATGCGCGCGCGGACGATGCACTCGATGCTGAACTTTCTAAGCAACTTGATGTTTGCAACGTTTAGTCATGGCCATATCAAATAATCGCTGTTTTTTAAATGGCGACAGATGATGCTAATGCGAATGCGGCGTACGAAGATTTCAATTATGTAACATTTATCTCTCGCAAAATGGTGTAAAATTGTAGTTTTCATGTCGTTGACCTGGCAATCTCTCCCGTATTCTTTTCACACTCAATTCAAAAAAAGCGTACTTCTGGCGTAATAGGTGTGCACGTATACATATTCATTGTCTAGTTGAACTTCTTTTGCTGAGATGTCGAAAAAAAAGAAAGTGAAACATTTGATTTCATTTATTTTCGCGTGAAATTTATAGTAAGTATATGAATATGCAATCATGCTGAATGCATATGCGTTAAGTGAGAACTTGTCGAAGCTGAGTTTCTCACTTGAAAGAAGTGATTTTCTCACGAAACAAACAGTGGCGGGGTGTCAACCGAACAATGACTAAACGTAATCTTACAATTAGTTTGCTTTCGAATATTTTATCGATTTGATGGCATCGATCGATTGCACCGTGGCCCTATTGACAATTCGTGCGCGCCAGCATGATGCATGCATTTTCACGGAGCATTGCTGCATTTGCAAGTTACGAATATGCTCATCGAGTGATTGTAGGCGAAGAACTAAGAGCGGGAGTTTTGAGAAAGTAGCCGCCTTTCATTCCATACCATATGCACACAACATCTTCTTTCACTCTACTCCACTTTGGTGAACGTCATCGCCGGCGCCGCGCCGTGCCGTTCGTCATTACTATCATCATCATTCTCCTCAATTCTCCTCGTCGAGCAATAGTAGTAATAGTAGTAGTGGTGGTATAGTTCGGAAGGCATCGTGCCGGCCGCCGCAGTTGCTTCTGTTTCACCGCGACGGACGCGCACCACGCGCTGCTATTGTTATTAAGAATTTATATATAAGGTGATTTACGCCGGCGGTAGGCGAAAATAGTTGCAATAGAAAGTGCAGGATCACGATGGGCGTCAAGGGCAAGAAGCACAAGTTCTCCACTTCCGAGCTGGACCTGTTTGAAGCGCAAAAGGAGCGGATTAAAAACAAAACCTACCTTTGGACGTCGATTAAGTTGTCCAGTAAGAAAGGCAAAGGTACCTACATACTTATTCGTTTATTAATTCTCGCATGACCATATGCATTGGCGCAATGCGGCACAGGTGGGAAATCGATGTGAAATGTGTTTTCTTCGCCTTAAATATTCGCCGGTGTTGACGTGTATATTGTTTGAGAAATTGCATTGCATGCCGGTTGATGAATCGCATTAATGAGGATGTTCTCGCATTTGTGCCACTTTGTACTCTTTTAACCTCCGCCTGCTTGCATCTCTCTGCACAAGCACAAGTTGCAAATTGCAACAACTCTGTTTTCTTTCCTCCGAGTGCGTGTTGTTACACACTCAGCATAATTTATGTAATTGTGCCATTGGGTGCTTTTCTAATTGTGTAAAATATTATCTATTCATTTTTCGGTATCACATCGTGAATAATTTATTCTAAAATTATCTATGATGATAAATATTATTGATTTATTACAGATTAGCCATTGCTAATTAATATGTGATAAAGGGGGTGCGTAGCATATTAACCCACTGAACTCGAAAATTAATGGTTTTTCCATTCAATCAAACATTTCATTCATGAATTGATTTCATGTCGGTTTATTTATCCTTGATACACATTTTCATCCCTAATTGCCATCTAGATTCATATCATTTGCCCCAATTTATGCCTCATACACTTTCATAAATTACTACTTATAAGAAGAGGAGCTTAAAGTTACAATACTTGTTACTAATTAACTTATGTTGTAATTAAAAATATCACGGCATCCGAAACACAAGTACATATTTCTAAAATGGAAAAGTAGGCCTTCGTTGTAAAAGTGTGAACTCAACAAATTGCTGTTGGAATTTCAAATAAATGCGCGGCGTTTAGGTTGTTGCAATTAGAGCACGAATAATCTGACTAATTGTTTCTGCGATTGATGCTGTCCAAGATAATCTAAATATAATATAATTGAAACATATGTGGCCAATAACATTGATTTTTAATTAAGTGGAGAAATTAAATAATTAAATAAATAATCTAACAATAAGTGTTTAAATTATTATCAGAAAGTGATTGTTATTGCTGCTGATATTACTCACTAATTAATAAATATACACACAACGAACAAATACGTCAACCTCGTTTTTTAATCGTCGTACAGGGTGATTGCGTATATGTCGAAATATTTTCAAAATATCTAATATTTGAAAATTATCATTTTCCATGAGTTCAAATTTCATATTTTAACACCTACGATCAATATATCTTCGATTATTAAAAAAGAAGTAATTCTAAGAAAATTAAATCATCATATCAACAATTGCCGCTAAAAATGCAGTCCGGCAAAGTTTACTCGGCGCTAATAGATGACCTGTCAAGCAGGACTAACAATAAGTAAAACGAACGCCGTATACCGTTTATCTACCTATTTATGCATCGGATTCGATAGGATGAAATCAAAACGGAGAAGGAATCGATTTATGTATTTATCGATTGCCATCGATCTTCCCGCCGCCGCGCCGCAGCGGCTGCCGCATGCGTTTTTGGCACCGGCTCAAAAGTGGCCGTTTGGTATAAACATAGTCGAAACTTATAGACGCGCTCGGCCTAAATAACAAACACAACAAACATTCGATTCTCTTCGCCAATGCGAAATCCTCTTGTGCTCCACATTCGAAATGCAATTTTATTAATACCCTCCCTGCGGCTGGCCATCGCCGAATCCAAATACATTAACAAATTGAGGGGGGTTTTCATCGTAGTATTAATGTCATTGACTTCAATGATTCTTGCAATCGGCACGAATTAAAATTCAAAGCATATCATCGCCACTGTAAGCTTTTGAATACAAATGTTTGAATTAGATTAAAATTGGCGTTTTTTCACATGACGTCAGTTGGCAGGATGATGATGAGCCGCTAGACGCGCGGTCAGTTGCTGCAATGCCGCGTAATACATCGACGGGAGTGGACGGGAATCGAAATACTTGTCGCGAGTTTCGCGCGAAAACCACAACGATAATAAATAGTGCGTTGAATTGAATGGATTAATCACACGCCGATTCATTAGTAGACGCGAAAATTTGCAAATACTTGAGCTGTGCACTGCGTCCTCTCCTTTCTCTCTGCATAGCAGCATATTCGCATCGATAACGGTGAAAACGGTAACGTTATCGTTCGCGTGCACCTGTCCGTCGCGTCGATGAGACGTTGATGATGGCTTGGTAGTGATCATGCGGTTACCAGACGTGCAACATCAGTTGTTGTTTTTTTTTTATCAATTCTTAATAAATTGTTTTGAATATGTGACAAAATGTGAAATTTAATTGGCGTTAGTGGGTTGTAGTAGTGAGTGCGAACGAGGGAAATTGATGCTGGCGAGGAGGATGTTTCTTGAAAAAGTTAAAGAAGGTACGATTAATTTATTGTGTCGCGCTCGCCGAGTATTTACGCAATCGCCCAACTTTTTATTGCCGCCCGTTGGCGAATGACATTGAAATGCAAAAATAGCCGTCTCCAATTTTTTTCCTCTCCCTGTTGTGGTTGAGTGCGCGCACGCGCCTAGAAAATTTTCATCCAACGCAGTCATGTTACTCGGCCGGAAGTTTAATTTAAAACCCAATGGAAAACGAGTGGAATATTAATTCACTTTAGTTACAAACAGATATCTTGTTCATAATTTACAAGATGAAATACTAATTCCAGCTCTTCTTTATTCTCTAAGTAATTCCCATGCACGTTCGCTTATTTTTGTTTTGAATGGCAAAGAAAGTTGAACTTTAATTCTCTACGTCGCGTCGAGTGTAATTAAACGAATGGGGAGTCATTTCATGAATAAAGCAGCGAGAGACATGACACACGACCAAACAATTGGTTAAATAGTTTAATTTTCATATGCGATTCGGATGTCTGTCGTTTTGCAAGAAATCGTTTGCATCCAGTCTTTAATCGTATTTATTTATTATTAATTGTAAGTATTGTGATTATGTATTCACCGTGAATTTACGAACTGCAACTAATGGAAACGCGAACGTTGTAGCATTTTCCCGTTACCATTATACTTATTACTGTGCATAGTTAAAAGTCATTGCGGCGTTTAGAAACGGCGGTTGACTTTGCGTTCTATGCCAGCAACTTCCGCGTTTTCTTTGCGCCGGTGCCTGCCAGTGATTTTCCGATGCGCACCTTTTTTATCATTATAATTTTAATGAAGGCGAACGAACGAAACGTAACTTTTTTTTCCGTGCGCCAGTGATTATTACAGATTGGTATACGATTGCACTGCAAGTTGGTGGTGCATAATAAATAATAATGGGGTCCGGCGCATAATTTTCTGCTCAATGGAGGCGAAGTTGTTGTTGTGTGGCGCCGCACACGCGAAAATATCATCACGCATTTATTTTTAAATTGAGAAATCAAAGGCGTACGCCAATTATTATTATAGCAGCCCGAAGAAATTATGTTTTCAACGGCACTTTGTCTACTACTTATCCGGTTGGTAATAATTTAAGTTGGTAGCGCGATACCACGTGTGAACAACGGATATCCTCTTCTATTGAATGTTTGATGTTAAATGTGACTTTTTTACTTCTAGATACTGGACGAACGCCACCCAAAGGGGCGACGACGGCCGTTGCGGCGCGTGCACCGCTGACGCAACAGCGCGCCATTGTCAAGCAACCGGCCACGGCACCGCCCGCGCCACAAACGGCACCAACGCCGCCACCTGCCCCGAAATTGCAATTGCTGCCGCCAACTCCGCCACCCAAAACCACCGAAGCCCTTGCCGTTCTCGTCAATCATCTAGTTTTCAATGTAAGTGCAATGTGGATTTTCCAAAGTGCTTAAGTATGTACTCCCTTTTCAACTCTGAACGCAGGGGGTGCTAAGGTTTGAACTATGCAAAATAAGTGTGAATCTTGCCCGTTCGTGTTGCAACTTTTTTTCGGACGGTGTAGTATTATGCATATTTAATTAACGACCTCTTATATACCTACTCTGCTCGGTTATTGTTAGGAACGCGCGCGGCAAATGTGTGCGCTGAAACGTTGCAGTGAAAACTTTCGCTCTTTTTTTCCAAATAGCCGCTGCATGCATAATATCATTAGACAACAACAACAAACCAACAACGATACGTTTAGTTAGCAATGCATCGTTATTCGTCACTTGCTATCTATTCACGTATGTGTTATTAAGTTGATTTTATTCGTCTTTTAATTAATGTGATACGATGCGTGGAGCGTGACGAAGACGCGCTCCGTTTTTCGTTCTACGCAAATGATCGCTAATTAATGTCTGTATTTCGCCGCTTTCATTTCAATTCGGGTTGGTTTGATTGTTGTTTTTCGTTCGGTTGTAATTTACATACGCACAATGGACTTCTCTTGTTAATTTTATAGACAAACAAACGCTGGCTCTTAATTGAAATTGCTTGTTGGCCTTTACCGGTTCATTCAATAGATTCAAATCCATATCGCTATTTATACCTGGACATCAGGTTCTTCACAAACAGGATCCATTTCAATCTTGTTTCTTGCATTTGAAAGGCTATAAATTTGCCCAACGCTTGCTGTCAACACCTCAGTGTGTTTTTCTCTGTGTAAACGATGGGTTTCAAGAAGATAAATAAACTCAAACGTTTGCGCGAGGGTGTAAGTTGCTTCTGCTACGTATTTCTACTTCGAATTGTTAGTGGTACTGCGTTGTTTTCTTGTATATCATCAACAACAAATTTTCTTTTTGTTACCGTTAGTTGGAGGCATTCAAAAATCCCAGCCTGCGTCGCGACGCCGAGCGCGCCAAGTTGGAGGCGGAGGAGACACGCATGGCGTTCGACCTGCTCGAGGCATCGCTGGAGCGCGAGAAGCAGCGTTACGCCGATATGGTCCACGATGAGCGCGCCAAGTATCGCAGTGAGATTGCGCAGCTAATTGAGACGCAGCGCGACGAGATGCGCGCCATGATGGCGCAGCACAAGCAGGCGCTCGAGCAGCTGGAGGCCGAACTGACGCAGGCGCATGCCGCCGATGTTCAGAAGCTGCACGGCATGCACAGCGCTTCGCTGGATATACTGCGCGAGGAGAACGATGCGATACGCGAGCAGATCGACGAGAAGAACGACGCGCTGCGCGCGCTTGAGGTTACCAAGTGCAAGGCGGAGAAGGCACGCAAAGACCAGGAGGCGCGCGAAGCGAAGCTGTTGGAAGAGGTGGCGCTGTTGAAGGAGGAGAAGGAGGCGCTGTTTGCAACGGCGTCAACGACGACGACGACGTCAACGACGAACACCACCGGCGGCGATACGGCCTTCCAGGAGGCGCAATCGCTACGCGCGGTGCTGGAGCTTAAACAGTCGGAGATTGCCGAGCTACGGAAGGCGCTCGTCGAGGTATCGCACAAGGCGGAGCAGCTGCCGGCTGTCGAGGAGCGCGTCGCGCTGCTGGCGGCCAAGTGCGAGGATCTGCAGCATCAGCTCGAGCGCAAGAACGAGTTGGAGACCAGTCTGTACGTGGAGAACAAAAAGCTGCAGGATAGCATCAAGGAGGAGGCGAACCAACGCCAGCGCCTGCATCAGCACAACGAAGAGCTACAGTGGCGGCTGCAGCAGAATAAGGAGGTGTTTCGCGTTCTCGAAGGTGTCGACCAGTCATTTACGCGTTCGATGGTCACCACGTCCAGCTTTAACGAACGCCACCTTCAGCACCATCACCACCACCAGCACAACCTCAGCGGGGGTAGCGCCGGCAGCGGTGTGGTGCGGCCCGCGAGCTTTGAGCGCACGGTGTCGTTTCGCGAGCGCACGACAAGTGCGTCCAGCCGCAAGTCTCGCTGCTCGATCGACGACATTTCTCCTCCGTCTTCACCGAAGGTGAAGGGTGTCGTCGAGAAGTCAGACTCGGTGAGCTACGTGCTGGAGATGGACGAGAGTCCCGAGGTGGTTGCGTCACGCATCGTGCGCCGCAGCTTTCGCAATGCGACACCACCGAAAACGACGACGACGGCGGTGACGGCGACTACAGCGCCGGCCGCGATTGTAACGCCGACCAAGTCACCGGCCAACAAGCGACCGCGCAAGAGCACCAGCGTGTCGGCGGTTGTAAAGAGCGGCAGCAAGGAGTTTGCTTCGGAGCCAACGGCCAGTAGCACGCCGCATCATCATCATCATCATCATCGCTATCGCCATCACGAGGACGATGTGGTGGTGGTGCGCGGCAGCCAGTCGGCGGCGGCGGCGTACTGCAACGGCGACTTTGAGGACGAGGACCCCTTCGACTTTTCGCTACCGGCGCTGCCGAGCGAGATTGGGCGCAAGCACGGAGCGACGCTGCCAATGCCCAAGCATCTCGCCGGTGAGGCAATGATCTCCGGCAGCAGCTCGGAGGAGGACGACGAGAGCAGCAGCACGGCGTCGTCGTCGAGCGGCCGCTTGTGAGATGAGTCGTTATTTTAATTTTTATGATACCCAACCCCAACCACCAAACTCCTACTACAACCTTAATTGTTTTTATATTTTAATATTGTGTTTGTGGGTGGGCCAGCGAAAAAACATTGTAGCGATGGATTTCTCTTCTACACATGTACGTTTTTTATTTAATATTATTTATACGAATAGAATGCAGCTTTTCGCGTCTTGTCAATAGTTTAGTATTTAATTTATTCGTCTCGATTCGTCGCGGTCTGTTGGCTGTCGACTGCATATTACACCTAATACATGTACATATTAATGATTAATTAATGTCGTCGTGTGGACAAGTATACAGGCAAGCAAGAATTTTGATTGACGTGTGTGCAAATCTGTTTTAATTGGGCAACATTTTTAAGTTTTTAAATGTTTAATATCGCGTGCTGCAGCTGCATTTTGCAATCGATTAAAACCATTGAATATAGTATATTAAATTTGTGATAAAATGATAATCGATTACATTTCGGGGCAGAAAATCGGATGAATGCTTTTTCGAGAATTTCATGCAAGTGAAGTCGTTCGTAGCGAATCCTAAAACGTAGATATGTACCTTTAATGTTATTAAATAGATATAGCAAATAAGAAAAAAAGATTTGTGAATTGCTGCACAATTTTTCTGTGGCGGCTGTTCGAGATGTAATTATAAACTCAGTATTAAAAGTACGATTTCAACACGAGATGATATGATGAATATGTCGATGAGTGTGATCTTATCGTGCAATTGTTATTTGTTGTGTGCATGAGTATCGGAATGTGTGCAAACCAGGTGTTTTTACCACTTGATATATTCGAGTTATTAGCAAATCAAAAACAAAACAAAAAACGATTGTAAAATTAATGAAGTCTATAAATATAGAGAACAGAAATTATTTATGAGATGTTAGGACCAAACTTTTAGAGATTACGATGTATATTATATTTGCCAACCACATACACCATATGTACACGTCGTCCCTCCTCCAAACCGATGAAAAGACAGAATGCAATTTTTAAGCATAATTGCCAATTGTGGAAATGCGTATGATGATAAGGCACGGAATGTAATTGTTGTTAACATTTAGGATTGATTATGGCTGAAACGATAAATTGTATAAATTGCTAATGTTTCACACGTGTGGCGAGAGAAAGAGAGATTCTATTAATTATTATAATAATTGGTAAATTTGCAGATGAATATTTTGTAATCAAGAAGAAACACGTATGGTTAAGAATAAATGTATAGAACTACCTAACAATACATTTTACATGTGTGTTGTAAGTTGTAACTGTAGCATAGTGGAGTGGATGATAATTGTTGACCTTTGCAAGGCGAGGATCCAACCATCCAGCCAACCAGTTTACCTTATCTTATTCACTCGTCCGACAACAAGTGCATCGGTAATTTTCGCGTTTTAGTCCGTACTTGATTGCGACCGCGTATACATCATCATGTTTACGCTAACCGAATACCTATTGGTATTCTTCTCACTGCTGACCATCATATGTGTGCGCAAATTGCTGGCGATTGAACCTCCACCCATCTTCAACGTCTACCGCCAACCTGGACAATTCTATTGGTTGAAAGTGGCGTTTATTTATCTCTCGATGAAGTTACGAGCTGTAAGTACATATTTGATATCCCCGATTATAGTATGTATGTGACATGGATATGTTTGATTAAGAAACCTAAATACAATGATCCATCGTCAATCGATTGCCCTCAACCGCTCGCCGATGGTGAGCAACCCATCGACGGAGTGTACTTCAATGGCGCCAACGCCAGCGGCGATGCGCTCATCGTCGGCATGGCGCGTCGCCGCCCACCTCTTATCGATGGCTTCCTCTACTTGCGGCTGCCCGCTTATAAGGGTGGTGTATTGCACACGCCGCGGCTACCCTCAACGGCGCTCACGCAAAACGCTGAAGAGATAGCTGCCGGTGGACATTGCGCCGAAGGCGTTTCTCTCACACCCCTCGAGCCGATGCGTCGTTGGGCTATTGTTTATCACGGATCGATGATTGATTCCACTACTGGCGCGTCGCACAACGTTACCATCGATGCAACTTGGTCGTCTGCGAAACCAGTGTTTAATTTCGATCTACACATGGATGATCTTCTCATGGCCAAGGCAGTGGCGCACGAGGCGTGGAGCCGGGACTACTTCAAAACACTCAAAGAGTATGCCGACTATGGAAAGCATTGCGTGAGATTCTAATGGCAGCTTTGCAGTGTTCATCAAACGCATTATGAACAACCCGGAGAGATTAGCGGCACGGCGACCATCGACGGTGTGCCATATGCGCTCGATCTGCAGGGTGTGCGTGATCATTCCTTCGGCGGTCATCGCGATTGGCGGTATTTCCATCGATACATGCTTCACTTTTGTACGCTGGAGAATGGTGATCAGATGAACGTCGGCGTCATTTCGATGCCTTTGGTGTTCTCCACGCAAGTACCTGTATTCGTGTTTTTTATTAATTGTAATTAATTAATTCCTTGCAGGATGTACATGGGATTCTATTACAAAGCGGCGACAAACAAAGTGTATGCGGTGCAATCGTGCGATCTGCGCTTGTATCAGCACGGCGAGAATGGCACACCGCCGGTGGATTATGCGTTTCGCTTTGTGGCAGGTGGGTTATCGCTAATTATTACCGCCAATTTAATTGACGTATTTTTTGTATGTTGCAGGTAATGAAGCGTATATGATGGAGGTCGACGTGATAGAAAGTAGCGACTTCTTCATCAGCGCCGATTGCGCAGCGCACCTGTACGAATCGTACAGCCGCTTCAAGGTAAACGGTGTGAAAGGCCATGGGCACGTTGAGTTTCAGTATCGCAATGGGCGCATGGACGCCGCCAAAGGGTAGCGGAGGTAGCGACTGCTACTTCATAAACTTTTCATTTTTTGTACTTTATTAAGAATATACAGGTAAATAAAACTTATAATATAATAAGTAAGTCGTATTAATTAAAAAAAACAAATTGCATTGAAAAATTGAACCTTTCAATTTCACACTTGAATAAAAATTGTAATCTTTGTGCGTTTTTTCCCGAAGTCATCAATCGTATCATCGATGAAATTTTCATCATTTCGTACCCTTTTGCGGTGTACACTCAGCATGCACAGTCCAGATAAACGATTATCCGCCATTGTGGACTTATTCCAGGTTTTTACTCTGCGGCTCTTCGCCATTGAGCTGTATTATATTCTATACATTCTATACATTCTATAATATAATACAGCTGTATTATATTCTGTATATATTCTATACAGCTCAATGCTCGGCGCAGAGTACTAAGAGAATGTTCAATACAACAGGTGTAGTATAGTAGGATTTTTATAAGCGCGCAGGTTTGACAGTTTCATGGCTCTCACTTTCACTGTGTGAAGGAGAGAGAACGGATATCGTTCTCTCTTGTTCGCACGTACGTGCTGGTATTGAGTGAGAGGGAGACGCACTATCCTGTCAAACCTGCGCGCTTATTTTACATTGAGTATAGCTGGTAGCGTACATGCTGCTTTAATTGCCGTAGCTACAGATGGATAAAATTGCTCTGCTTCTGTATGACATCTAAATAGTCCAACATTATCGAAGATGAATTATTAGTTGACCATACATCATACCAGGTTCGTGCTTCGCTTTGAAAATTTGGCATAAAATCTCCGGAAACAGTGTTTATATGAATGCTGAGAAAGTCTGATTTTCCAACTTTTTTAAAGTAGTTTGGGTGCAACTGCATAAGTGAAAATACTTTCATATGTGTTTCAGAAAACCGATTTGATAGAGATGAAATAATAGAATCCAACTAGGGTATGAAAGTAGATATTCTAAAATAATTTTCAACATTTTCAGTTGGTGGATTTGAGCGGCTAAACTCCGTGCAAATTATCCAGATAGTTTTGACAGGTTAGTGCCTCTCACTCTCACTCAATACCAGCGCGTAGGTTCGCACAGTGACAGTATCTGGATAATTTGCACGGAGTATAATTTGACTTCCAATCACACGTGTTATGGCCTTTGCACACACTACGTTAAGTTTACGTTACGTCTATTTCAACCAATCCCGATAGAGAATTGGGCTGTCATTCTCCGAGTTCTCTCTCGGGATTGGTTGAAATAGACGTAACGTAAACTTAACGTAGTGTGTGCAAAGGTCATTACACTGGAACCCAATTAAACTCTAGTTTTTACCTGAGCTGATTTCAAAGCAACCAAATTCACCAGAACGCTGTTACCCGGCCGGATCAGGACAACTCGGCGATGCAAACTCGGCGACGGCCAACTCGGCGACGCAAACTCGGCGATGGACAAGTCGGCGACGGGCAAACTCGGCGACGGTCAAGTCGGCGACGCGTCGCCGAGT
>JARJDR010013770.1:0-21648 GCA_030264135.1 Myllaena sp. GC000078 | reverse complement strand
GAAATTAATTAAAATTAACTAAATTAATTGACTTATTGTAAAACTAATAATTGAATATTGCATTGTCTTCTATTTTAAGCATGTATGCAAAATTTGAAAAAAAACTATCATCAGGAAGCGACTCAAAAATTGATTGCAAGATTTGAAACAGACAGACAGACAAACAGAGACGAATTTGAAACAGACAGACAAACAGAGACGACGAGTGGATAAAAGCATTGGTAAAAACCAGCCACATTACAGCAACAGACACGACAAGGTCATCCTGCAAAACGACAACAGGTCGCATATTGCGGAGATCGTTAAAAATTACCTCGAAACAATTACGTGGAAACTTCTAACCCGTCCCGCTGTAAAATCCAGACATTACTCCTTCTGATTATCATAACTTCCGATCAGTAACACATAGCCTGGCCAATTAGCACTTCCGCTCTTATGAAGAAGTCAAAAATTGCCGCGAAATTAGGATGCTACCCGAAAGATAAGAAAAAGTAGTGGCTAGCAATGGGCAATAGTTTGAAAATTAAATTTGTCAAGAGTTTTTCACAATAAAGGAGCAATTGTTGTCAAAAAAAAACCGCAAAACCAACTGACGTACGGTAGGTACCTACATATTATGGAGGAATATACTTGAGGCCACAAGATGCCGCAGCGATCGGTGGACATTGAGGAGTACCTGTCAAACGCGTCTGCGGCGCAGGTGCTGTGTGGGGCTGCGCGCACGCCTGCCCGCCCCGTGTGTGTATACGTTTTTGCAGTAATAAATGGCAGCTGTAATGGCCGCGAACAGTGGCGGAATCGAATGGTCGTCGCTGCTCGCACCGTTTGTGTCCACTGCACATGCGGCCCGTGGCCGAAGCGCTCTGCTCGCATTATGCGCGGCGATTGTGAAAGGGTACGTATCCACCTTGCTGTGCTGTGTGCTCGCCGCCGAAATCGCACGCCAATCGTTTTCCTCATTTTCATTCGCCCCCCTCCGAAACCTACCAGCACCTCGACGGAGCGGTGTTGGATTCTACCCATTCTACCCCGTCAGCGTATTATTTAACTTACACGCTCAATTACATTGTGTGCTTTCTTGCCGGCAGACAAAACGAGATACTGCAAAAGGAGGCTAATCGGACGTTCTTCGATTCGTTCGCACTTTTATCGGCGAACTTCGTCAGCAGCAATGCAGCGCAAGGTACGCTTTGTTTTTCACATTTCTTTCACATTTTGCGCCAAATTATGCATCAGCAATTACCAATGATCATGCTGATTATTGATTGCTGGTGGTGTAAATAGTTTACAATCGCCCGGCAGGCGGGTGTCGGTCGCCTGACGCATGCCAAAAATATGCTCGCGCCCAAGTCATCCCAGCCATCATTTGTATCGTCGCATTTGTATCGTGGATGAATAATGCAAATTCTAGTTGCGTCTAGTTTGTGTTTGCGTTGAGAACGAACGAGCGGAGCGAATGCGTGCCATTCGTTCCGCGGCGCGGTGTGCTTTGGCGTACGTTTTGTTGATGTAGCGATCGTCCCCCCGGGCGCGTTGTGTTTGCAGTGTCGGCCGTGCATCTGGAGGTGGTGAGCGCCGCCTGCCGAATTCTGCTGCGCTACCTTGTCGCCGCGCTACACACGCTACGCCTGCCATCGTCGACGGCGGCCCACGAAGACGATCGCCGTCCGCACGTCGGGCACTGTCTGCAGGCCATCAAGTCGCTCTGTGGAGGTGGTGGCGGTGTGCTGCCGCAAGCGGATATCGACGCGCTCGTCGAGGCGATGAAGGGTGAAACGCCAACGCCGGGCAACCCGGCTGTAACCGGTAAGTCTTCACCATTACTCCAGCTAGCATACAACAGTATACGAGTGCTGGGTTACATTGCAGAAAAGGAATCCAGTAACAATCCAGACATGAAGAATCGGACGGATCTCTCAGCGAGTATATTCGAGCAGCTGACGATGCCGATCCGCGATGCCGATTCACCACCAGACATGACTACCAATCAGCAAGGCGCTGTCGAATCGCCCAGTAGTGATCCAGCAACGGAAATTAATGTAACCAATTGTATTTCAGTTATCTAGCAAGTTACTAATGTTGAATTTGTAGAGGCTGTTTTTGAAAGCCAACCGTGAAAGTTTACAAGGGATGCGTGCTGGGGACACGCTTGTAGACCTGTGTCTTAGCCTGCCATCCATCAAGAAGGCGCGTGCGAAGATTGAGGACGCCCTTGCCGGCAAACCGTTCGGCTTGCCTACCACGCATGCGGACGTTATAACTATACGCGGCTCGCTGCAATCAAACGTCGCCGACATTACGCTCATCTCGTCGGCGCTGAATTTACCCGTGCTGGAGCCGCTCACATCCACCAAGCTGGAGAAGCTTTGCACACTCAGCATGGCGGCGTTGTATTGCGCGGTGGCGCAGGTTGCCGCCACGACGATTGTCGCCGCCGGCTCGGCGGTGTCTCCCAAGTGCACCGTCGTGCAGGCCGCCGCCAGCCACAAGGAAGACGATGTCGATGCGAACGCCGTGGCGCTCGTCGAAGAAGCGCTCAACCTCTACGCGTACGTGGGCGGTGTCATCAAGTCGTCAACGCGTGCCGGCGGCCACGTCTACCAGAACTACCTGCTTGCCGGCGCATGGATCCTCATCGGTGGGCTACAACACCAGGTCGCCGGCTATCTGACCGCCGACAAGCCGGCGCCGCATCTACGCGACGACAAGGGCCGCAGCCCGAGCAAATCCCGCGAATTAAGTGGCAGTGCTGGTGGCGGTGGCGGGAGTGGCGGTGCCGCGCGAATGGGACTTGTGAAATTCCAGCATGCTTTCGGCGTACTATCCGTGGCGCTCACGGCACGCGTGCTCTCTTTGGTGTCCGATCTGTTTGAAGACTTGAACATGGAGGTGTGCGGTGGCAACGGTTCGCTGACACAGATCGACCCGGCGTCGATATCGATCACCGGTCAATTCACCGCCGGCCAGCGCGTCGCAAAGCTGATGAGCGCCGCGCCGCTCAACTCGCTCTTTTACTACCTCGCTTTGGTGAGCTATTGCAAAGCGAGCGCGCTGAAGCGGCATTCGCCCGAGGGCGACACGTTCAGTCTCACCGATTCGGCGACTTACTATGAGGATATGATTCTGTGCTCGGACGTGAGCTCGACGGACGAGGACGACGACAGCGAGCCCATCCTCGGGCAGTGGTTCGAGGAGACGCTCGCACCGCCTGAAGCGGCGGACGTGAAACCGTCGCCCGGCGATGGCGCCGACGCGAAGGCCGTGGGCGGCGATGCGACTAATTCGGTGGTGCCGGAGAAGGGCGACGCCAGCGGCTTCCTGGTGCTCGCCACCAACATCTTCAACTTTATGAACAAACACTTTCTGCTGTCGAAGAGCGCGTTCGTGTCGCGCTACATCAAGACCGGTCTCACCGACCAGCAGATCATCATACTCGCGGTGATCATTCGCGACCTGGACAAGGAAACGGCGCGCACCGAGGTGGCGATGGGACAGTTGTACACGGACTTTTCGGGCGCGCTCACGCGCTACACGCACAATCTGGTCACACATTCTAGTCTCCAGCCGCTGCAAACGAGCCTGCTGACGAACCTCGGCGTGTCGCCGTGGAATTCGGACGTGCCGCACGCGTGGCCGCTGCAAGTGTATCCGCGCACACTGTCGGTGCTCGCGCAAGTGCTGGTGATGCGGCCGCAGAACGAGAAGGAGGCGTCCGTCATCAGCATCTGGCATCGGCTCGTCAATACGCTCATCGAGAACGTGATCAATGCGCAACAGCAGCAGCAGCAGCCGGAGGACGTGATGGAGGACCTGAACGTGGAGCATGCACAGGTACTCGTTTATTTATTCCACTCGCTGAATCTGATGCAAAAGAAATCGGTGGTGCTCTTGCTCGCGGGCGGACTATTGCGCTGTTCGGAAGTGGTGCGCGGCAGCCTGCGCGATTCGCAATTGCTGCATCTCTCGCGATTGTTACTGCTATTCGATTACATCATGAAACACCTGTACGATGCGCCCCAACAACTGCTCGAGCAGATACTATTCAATCTTTTCTACTCGACGAATCTGAAAGCGGAGAAGGAAAATAAAGAGAACAATATGCCTCGCATGTACACCGCGTGGCAGGACACCGCTAAGGTGGGTCGCGAGGAGTTCAACATGAAGCCGACGTTCTACATGCTCTCCAACGTGGAAAACAACAATCAAGATGCGCCTAAATTGGATGGCCTTGCGTGCAACTTCATTCTGGGTACGCCCGATAAGCTGCGATATCCTTTGTTGCTCGATGCGCTCATTGAGATCCTTACGGTTACCAACATCACTTCCGGTGGGAATGCGTCGAAGATGTCCCGCCTGGGACTGTGCGCCACGCAGTATTGCTTCTCGATCTGTTGGAAGCTCCTGCAACTCCTTCCGCCGTCGACGCCGTATTTGGAACGTCTTGCACAAGGCGAGGTCATTCCCGCAGGCCCCCTATTGCTTCACTCCCTGATTTGGGGTCCGCGATGTGGGCATAAAAACTTCACGCGGTGGTTGAAAGATTGTCTCGTGAAGCAAGGGCTCTACACACAGAACACCGAAAATCTGGTGAAATCAGTTGCGGACGTGGTTAACACTTTAAAGTATGACATTGCCTCGGCGAAGAATTGCGTGATTGCGTTAACACCGGACACTAAAAAGGGTGCGATGGCCATAGAATCGTTGCCGCCTTTGTGGCATTTATATCTGTTGCATGCGGTGATTGCTAAGGTGCAAGTGTCCCTTTTGGATGAAACCGAAACCAATGCGGCGGATCCCTCCGGAACCAGTGTCTCAGGGGCTCTCTATGTGCAAGAACTACTTCCGCATGTTCTTCGATTGGCGCAGGCCATCCTGCACTGTACGCGTTGGTCGCTTCTGCATAGCATCGTGGAGCAAAGTGAGCCAGCTGGCAAATACCAACTGCAGGACTTTGAAGGCGTCCAAGAGGTGTTGGCTATTGCTACCACCAAATCGAAGCTGACTACCGGACTGGTACCTGATCAAGCCACACTCCTACCCACACCCGTCAACAATGTGTTGCAGCAATGGCAAGCAACCGGCTTGGATGAGTGCACTTGGACGCCTTATCTGAACGACATCATTGTATCAGAGTCATTTATATTGAAAATCATTGATACCCACATACAAACGCTATCGTCGCCAAATTTCAACTTTGCGGTGAACATGGCACTGAAATGTCTATTGCAATCCTTGATGAAGTTCGTGTGCAACCATGCGCCGCAGATTGACAATACAGATACCAAAAATAAAGCGATTGAGTTGCTCGTGTCGACAACTTTAGACGTTCGTACTGAATTCCTGCAAGAGTCGGTTGGCAAGGTGTTGGAGAAGATGATCGGCGATGCCGAAACCGATGAGCACCAAAAACGTGTTTACCTGCAGATCTTGGACAATACATATAAGTTGATAACGAATTACGCCAACCACATGAATGGCACGGTCAATGAGAAGATTCTGCACAATTTCTTGAAGTTCTATGAAAGACTGCTGGAGAAATCCGCCGGCCGGCAAGCGCTGGAATCGTTCTTCACTGGCGATAAGGATCTCGTGAAGGTTCTCATGTCCGTGTCCAATCCGCAAATGTCCCAGCAATACAGCACCAAAGTCCTGCATTTCTTCAACAAGCTCTTCACGGCGACGGAGAAGTGTCCCACGGACCCTAGTCTTAATTACCTCTGTGGTAGCATGAGTAAACTGGCGAATGTGGATGGGGAGAAGCTGCAAACATGGCTGAGACACGTTATCATCGGACCCACTGTCCTGCCGACAAGTCCTATCAGCACGCCAACAGCGGAAGTAAAGTCACCAAGCCGCCAGCCATTCCAGATTTCGGACATTACCGATTTGGTGCTCCCTGGACAATGGCAGACGGTATCCAATGAAACGGCTTCGCCCAATGAAGAGATCAAAAATTTGGTTCAGGAAAACAGTCAACTCCTACAAGCCCTTACCAACTTCATAGTGAAACCCAGTAGCAATGTGTCGGAAGATGTCGCCATTACGATCCTGAAAGCGTTGCTACCGCTGGGCACCCACATCCTGTCATCGCCCTTGGAGGGTACCGGTTTCACTGATCTTATGGTTGTGATGACAATGCTCGCGGATGCTGGTTCTGGTGGTGGGCACATCTATCTTTTCACGCTCATCTCTGAATGGTGGCTGGATTACTGCAAACGCTATCTTACCAAAAAAGAGATTGTTGAGAAGCTGAGTAACGAATCGGAGACTGATCGCAGTTGTGTGATACTGGACGCCGCATGCTGCATGCTCGACTATTTGAGCGACGTGATAAACGGCATCCTCAATCAGCAGAAAGTGCCTCTGCAACGACCGTTGAGTCCTCCGTGGGAATGCGAGACGCCTTTGGATCAAGACCCCGAGTTCATTGAGGAGGTCAACGACGAGGAGGAGAGCGGCGAAGAGTCCGACGAGGATTCACTATGCAACAAATTGTGCACATTTACCATCACGCAAAAAGAGTTTATGAACCAGCACTGGTATCACTGTCACACCTGCAGAATGCTGGATGGCGTCGGCGTGTGCTCGATCTGCGCTCGTGTCTGCCACAAGGGGCACGATGTGACGTACGCGAAGTACGGCAACTTCTTCTGCGATTGCGGCGCAAAGGATGACGGCACGTGCCAGGCGTTGGTGAAGCGCAGTCCGCAGTCGCTGGACACGAACGCGAGCAGCTCGGCGACTAACACCAGCTTGGGTTTTATCGGCAGCGAGGACAATCTAACGAGCGCGCTGCGCAAGAAGGAGTCTTCAATGGCCATGCTCCACGCCGTCAAAGAAAAGTCTGAGGTGTACGTGAAGCGCGAACGCAAACGCAATACGTTAGTGCGCCAGCTGGACGGCTCAATTGAGATGATCCTCAAGTACTTGGGCCGCAGCACTGTGCCTGGTGTGCTGCTCGACATGCTACAATCCATCATGCCCGCCATCGAAGTCTCCTGCCGATCCAATTCGCCCGTCGGCTGCTACTCGCGCGCCATGAAGGCGCTGCAGCAGTTGCACAATCCAAACAAAAAGTTCCAAACCACCGACTTGCTGATGGTGCCCACGCTGGGCTCACAAGAGGGCGCATTCGAAAACGTGCGCATGAGCTACGCCGGCGAGCAGGGTCAGACGATTCGGCAGCTGCTGTCGGCGCACATGATCCGCCGCGTGACCATGTGCTGCATGAGCGCGCCGCAGGGCAAGCGACAACATTTGGCCGTCGCGCACGAGAAGGGCAAGATTTCGATTCTGCAGCTCTCCGCGCTGCTGAAACAAGCCGACTCGTCCACTCGGAAGCTGACGCTAACGCGCTTAACATCGGCGCCCATACCGTTCACCGTGTTGTCGCTGAGCAGCAATTTGTGCAACGAGGATTATCTGGCCGTGTGCGGTCTCAAGGATTGCCACATTCTCACATTCAATGGCAGTGGGACGGTCATTGACCATTTGGTATTGCATCCACAATTGGCGTCCGGCAACTTTATCATCAAATCCGTGTGGCTGCCCGGGTCGCAAACAAAACTGGCGCTGGTCACACCTGACTTCGTTAAGATCTACGATTTGGCCAAAGACGCGCTCAGTCCGCAATTCTATTTCTTGGTGCCAAGCGGAAAGATACGCGACTGCACCTTCATGTATGACGAAGGCAAGTACAATATTCTGTTGATGTCTTCACCGGGCCATATCTACACGGAAACACTGAACGAGGAAAGTTCAGCCAAACACGGCTCCTTCTATGTGACCAACACCTTGGATGTTCTGCACTTCGATGTGACTGATGTCAATGGCCAAGTGGCCGGAGGAGGTGTGAGCATCTACTATTCCCACACGATGGGTCTTCTATTCTACTCCTATGCTCAAGGGAAGAGTTTTGTGTCACCGGTGACGTTGAGCAGTAACTGTCTGGGAGTGGTATTCCCAATTACATTATCCTCGTCGAAGGGCAACGGTGGTAAAACGCCGGCCCCGCAACCATTATGCCAATGGACCGAAATACCCAACCATCCCGGGCTAATTTGTGCCGTAATGCAATCGAGCAATAATCCGGTGGTGCTCATGCACAAACCCGACGAATTGCTGATCCAAGAGGTGAAAGTAACGCCGTCAAAATCGAAGATAATGGATATGGTCGCCATCCGGCATGGTCCTTCCGGTTCCGATCAACGAACCACACTAATTCTGCTCTGCGAGGATGGGAGTCTTAAAATCTACATGGCGAACATGGATCAGACCGGCTATTGGATGTCGCCGAATGTGCAGACAGTTTCCCTGCAATCGGCAGTGTCGAAACCACGCAAGAAGAAGGCGGTAAAAACCGGCAAGTTGCCCAGCTCGATGACGTTCCCCGTGGACTTCTTCGAGCATTGCTCGCCGATGAATGATGTCGAGATCGGCGGCAATGACCTGCTGCAGATATATAACGTCGGACAGTTGAAGCACCGATTGAACACCAGCGGGCTTTTCGTGGTGTGCACCAAGGCGTTGGGTTTTTCGGTTGAAATCACCAATTCAGATGCGAATCAAGTAATGACGGGACTTCGGGTTCTGATGGGTAGCCAAGACCCACAACGCGCACCGACCTTTATCGAGATATTCGGTCGTATTATCACCACCACCACGACGCGCAGCAGATGGTTTGATATACCGTTCTCCCGAGAAGAGAGTCTGCAAGCTGATAAGAAGATCACTGTCACATTTGGACCCTCCCAAGACCCCGAGACGGTCACTGTGCTAGAAAGCATCAAGATGTACGGGAAGACCAAGGAGGCTTTCGGATGGCCCGAAGAGCACGACGATAGTTTAGCCCCCAGCGGGCCTGCGATTGCTAGCAGTACCACACCGACGGCTGCGGATAATGCGGATTGCACCAGCTCATCGAGCAACACCACCAACAGCAAATTGGATAAGTTTGTCGCTGTATGTCTGGACGTCTTGGACGGCAGCTTCTGTCTGAACGCGAACGACGACAAAATGACAGTGTACAAATCCTCGTCGAATTCGGTCGCAACCAAGTTGCTAACAATGCCCACGCCGGCAGTTCTGCAGATGCACGCCACTTCACTGCTTTCGGCGCTCTACAGTTCGACTGCGGCGTATCACACCTACAAGGACCACGAACTCCTGCAGCATGTTCTCTCTAGTCTGAAGGCGATGAATGACATTGACCTGTCGAAGAACAAACATGATTTGGATGCGGAGAGTTACTATCGGCTGGTGATGATCGTGCGCAGCATCGCTGTGAATCGCCCACAGAACCTGGTGAAGTTCACAGATTCGCACACCTCTATTCAGGACGTCATCCTGGACGATCCTCTCGACTGTCAAACGCCGAAATCCACCAAGAACCAGCACCTCCTACTGCAACTCATGGATGTCTTGTGGCTGCTGCATTCGTTGAATCCAGAAAACCCAAATTTGGCACCTGTAGTCATACCGGGTCTTAAGCATACCGAACAGGTTGTCTATGCTCTTGTGGAGATTGTGCATGCATTCAACTCTTGCGACACTTATAGCAACATCACCATCGCTGTGTACCTGCAGTTGTTGTTGTGTCAGGATCCAGTGATTGCGTTTAGTGCCAAACACGCTCTGAGTCGTGTGCTGAAACCCAAGTGCAAACGACGGCGCGTCTTCATACCCAGCCCGCCAAATTGCGTGACGCCCCCAACGAAATCCGAAGAAGAGAAGCCCACCGCGTCGGTGTCGTCACAAGAGGCATCTCGCCGAGCGGCGGTGCGCTATAATGTCGAAGCAGCTGAAGCTATCCAACTCTTGCAGCAGCAGCAAATGGAAGGCGTGGACAATCATAATCTGAATCCTTTGGAAGCGTTCCTTGGTGGCGGCGCAGCATTCCAACCACTGTTGGACATAACGCTGGACGCCGATGATGACACCATGGTTGAGTTGGCCATTGCGCTGAGTCTACAAGAGCACGAGTTAGCCGATGAACAGAATCAGTTGCACAATTTGCAAGCACTCGAGGCACCCTTAGCTCAAGTGGTACAGGAAGTCCAGCAGGCTCAGGAAGCAGGGCATTTCAGTGATACGACGGCATCAGCTGGCGGATCAGACGACGAGGGTAGCACGGCCGCAACGGATGGTTCCACCTTGCGCACCTCACCAGCGGAGCAGGGTGGCAGTGCCGGATCGGAGAGTGGCGGTAGCGGCGTGGAGAGCATCACCGGCGAGCACAACGTGTCTGGTAGGAGCTCTGCATATGGGGATAATCACGAAGGTAACAGTGCAGGCACCAACAAGCAGGACGGCGCCGTTGCGAGTGGATCGCAACAGGAAGCAGAGACCCCTGAAGTCGACACTGAGCAAGAATCCGAAAACAGCAGCCGATTACATATTCTGCGACTGCAATTATTGGAACGACTAGTTGAATATCTGCCCAGGTTGAAGAACATTACCGGAGTGCGCGCGATCCCATTCTTCCAAGTGATCCTACAATTGACAAGCGATCTGGATGGGCATCTGGAACGCGACAAGGCCTGTCTCAACGCACTCCTGCAGACGATCGTGTGCGAACTGCAGATTGGCAAGCCGAACTTCGAGAACGTCTGCGATCGCACCAACCATCGCGAGGTGCAGCTGGTCATCATGCGCGTGTTGAGCGTGCTGATGACCAAGTGGAAGGGATCGGCGAGCACCAAGCCGTTTCCGGGCGACAACAGCTCATTCGTTGCGACCACATCGGCGACCGTTCTGCTCAAGGCGGACTTCATCACCTACTGCCTGAAATTGCTGCAATCGCTGCTCGACTATTGGAAGGATACCAAACCGGAGGACGCCACCAACTCGATTACTGGCAATCTGCTCAAACTGCAACAGAACCATGCGCCGCCGGACATGTCGCCGATCTTTCTCAAGCAATTCGTGAAAGGCCATGCGTCTGACGTGTTTTACATCTATCCGCAACTTCTCACCGAAATGGCATTACGTCTACCCTACCAGGTGCACAAGCACTCGGAGGTGATTGAACCCATCAGCACGGCATTTGAGACGGCGTGGTTCAAGTATCTCTGTGAGTACATGATGTTCACGCAGGTGGCGTCCATTCGCCGCCTCGTCCGCAAACTACTTTTGTTCATCTGCGGCAGCAAAGAGAAATACCGCCAATTACGAGATATTCATTCGTTGAATGCTCACATGAAGGTAGGGTAGCAATGTATGATGTACCTCGAAATTGCTTACATGCTTGGATGATTTTTTTGTAGGCCGTCAAGCAATGTTGCATCAAGGGAGGCTTCGATGCGAGCCTTTCATTCCAACATGCTATGTCTTTGCCATACGATACTCTGGTCGAGATGGTCGAACACCTGAAGGCGTGTTTGGAAATTGCTACCAGCCGCGTGGGCAACTGGCAAAAATTCTGCCTCTGCCACAATGACGTTTTGCCGTTTCTATACAAAGTCAGCTGCATTCTAGACGAAGGTAAATTTGATACAACCAATTTCAAAGCACACTTAGTCCTATAACTCCCATAGATTCTATTTGATATTGGTTTCTTTCTGTTGTGTTCATTCTTAGGTCGTTATCAATGGGTGGTGTTTAATGTGGTAAATTCTAATGGCATGAAGACTGAAGGTTTTCCTCTTTTTGTTACTAATAACCACCACCCTGGTTGTTTACATGTAAAATTTCATCTCGTATTTTGTTGTTTAGGTGTGGCACCCACCATTCTGCAGTTGCTCAACTCGGCAATCGTGGTGCAGACGCACGCGACGAAGAAAAGCGAGAGTCAAACCAAAGCAACCGTCCGCAAGGAGCGCGAGAAGAGCGACGACTCGATCACGGAGGCCGCCTTCGAGGAGTCTAGCTGCGTGGCGCTCGTCGAGCAGATCAACCAGCACGTACCCGAAGAGATTCTCGCGCGCTTTATACGTACTTTTATCTTAGAAACTAACAACACCACCCTGCGCTGGCAGGCGCATAGTTTGGTCTTCTCCCTCTATCGCAACTCAAAGCTGCGACAGAAGGAAGCACTGCTGGAGTTGCTCTGGCAGCTGTGGCCTTTATTGCCGACGTACGGCCGCAAAGCGGCACAGTTTGTCGATCTTCTCGGCTACTTCTCATTGCGAATGAGTCAGAACCCCGACGCGAGCATCCACATCTCAGCGTACGTCGACAAGGCGGTCGACGTCCTGCGCTCCCAAAACGAGTTGCTGTCCCATCACCAGAACGCCAATTTGTACGCGCATATGAGCCAGTACGTCGAACTCGACGGCTACTATCTCGAGTCGGACCCGTGCTTGGTGTGCAACAACCCCGAGGTGCCGCTCTCGACCATCAAGCTGAGCTCGATCAAAGTCGATTCGAAGTTTACGACGACCACGCAGATCGTCAAACTGCTCAGCAGCCACACAATCAGCCGCATCACAGTGCGCATCGGCGATCTAAAGCGTACGAAAATGGTGCGCACCATATACATCTACTACAACAATCGAAGCGTGCAGGCGGTGGTCGAGCTGAAGAACAAGCCGGCGCTGTGGCATCGCGCCAAGAAGGTGAGCCTGCAATCCGGCCAGACGGAGGTGAAGATTGAGTTCCCGCTGCCGATCGTCGCTTGCAATCTGATGATTGAGTACACCGACTTCTACGAGAACATCCAGGCGTCCAGCGAGACGTTGCAGTGTCCGCGCTGCAGTGCGGCGGTGCCCGCCAATCCAGGCGTGTGCTCCAATTGCGGCGAGAACGTATTCCAATGTCACAAGTGTCGCGCGATCAACTACGATGAAAAGGATCCGTTTCTCTGCCACGCGTGTGGCTTTTGCAAGTACGCCAAATTCGATTTCACGCTCCAAGCGAAGCCCTGCTGCGCGGTGGAGCCCATCGAGAACGACGAGGATCGTAAGAAGATGGTCTCGAACATCAATACACTGCTGGAGAAGGCGGATCGCGTTTACAAGCAGCTGATGGGCAATAAGCCGTCGCTGGAGCAGCTCGTGTTAAAGGTCACTGAACAAAAATCGGATAAGCGGCACGAGGAGCCCATTCCGGCGCCGGTGACCACCGCGGCGGCAGTTGTAAGCGGCACCATACCGACCACCTCGCAGGTGAAGGTCAATAAGACCATCCAGATGATTGCGCAGCAGTATTGCACGGAATGCAAGACGTCGTTTGAGGAGCTGAGTAAGATTATTCAGAAGGTGTTGGTGTCGAGGAAGGAGTTGATCGCCTACGACCGAAAGCAACGGAACACGGAGATATCGCCGTTGTTGGGTGTAACGCAGTTGCAGGACATCCCGGCGAACGCCGCATGTGCAGTAACGCGCTGCTATGGATGCGCCACGGCGGCCACTGAACACTGCTTGACTTTGCTGCGAGCACTGGCAATTAACCCAACGCTGCGACAGGTATTGTGCTCCAAGGGGCTCATACAGGAGCTGCTCGCCAACAACCTTCGAAAAGGAAGTGTGCAGATCCAAGAAGAAGTCAGGCAGCTGTTATGTATTCTGAGCAAAGAAAACGCCGAAGCCACCGAAGAGTTGTGTAATTTAATCACCGAGCGGGTGACACTGGGTCTGAGCGGACAGACTGGTAACTTGGGTGTGCGTCATGAAATCGCATTGCTGGCGTCCTTGCAGCAGATCCACGACGCTTGCTGGGAGACACGACTTCGATCATTGGTCAGCATCTTTTTGAAGGCATGCGAAGACGCGAAGAGTCCAGCCGTGATCGAGGCGATCATCTTGCCTTGTCTGCAGATCTGGCATGGTATTTGCAAACCAAAGACCGCTGAGCCCGCCATCACGTCACTTGCTAAAAAACTTAAAGATAAGATCAACAACAAGCAGACTACAGCCCATCACAACGAGTACGAGACGGTGCCCATTGATATCTACAAATGGATCAACAAGGATCCGACGGCGTCGTATGCCGCATGGTGTACTAAACAACCGACGAAGAAAGAGCTCCCGCTAGCGTTGCCCAGCAATAAACAGGAGGTCAGAGTGCTGTACTTGACGGAGAAATACGGCAATCGTTGGCGGCGTCGTGTGCTGCAAATGCCCGAACCAGATTCACTGAAGCTGACGGACACGTCCTGGGTGAAGACCGTGCTGTTCAATCCATCCTCTCGCAGCGCACGGCAGATCACCTGTTTCATTCTCGAACATTGCTGCAGCAACTATTCGCGCAAGAAGCAAGTGATTAAGATGCTCATCCAATACCTGCACGAGTTGACGCATGCCGGCGAGAATGCCGCCGAATACATTGACCTCTTCTGCAAGTTCCTCGTGCAGGACGCGTGGACGCAGTATCTGGCCATCAACGGCGTGCTGATAACCATCGCCGATTTGATCACGCACGAAATCGAGCAGTTGCATCGGCTCGAAGAGACCACGCTTACCTCGGATCTGACGCAGGGTTACGCGTTGAATCAGTTGACCGAGATTCTAATTTGTTTCCTCGAAGACGGCGCCATTCGACGCATGTACAAGAGCAAGCTGGTAGGTGCAGTGCTCAATGGGTACTTGTCCCTGCGTCGCTTGGTGGTGCAGCGCACGCGGTTGATTGATGACACCCAGGAGCGTTTGTTGGACGTGTTGGAGGACATCACCACCGGCACGAACGAGGAGACGCGCGCATTCATGTGCGTCTGCATGGAGACCGTCGAGAAGTGTGCGTTGCATGACGTCCTCACGCCGGTGTTCATTTTTGAGAGGCTGTGTTCGATCATCTATCCGGAGGAGAACGACATCGGCGAGTTCTTCCTGATACTGGAGAAGGACGCGCAGCAAGAAGACTTCCTGCAGGGCCGCATGCTGGGCAATCCGTACTCGTGCAGCGAGCCCGGTCTCGGTCCGCTCATGCGCGATGTGAAGAATAAAATCTGCCAGGATTGCGAACTGGTTGCGCTGTTGGAGGACGACAACGGCATGGAGCTGCTCGTCAATAATAAGATCATGAGCCTGGATCTGCCCGTGAAGGATGTGTACAAGAAGGTGTGGCTGGCCGAAGGAGGCGAGGTGGAGTCGATGCGCATGATCTATCGAATGCGCGGTCTTTTGGGCGACGCGACCGAAGAGTTCGTCGAGACGTTGAGCAACAAATCGCAGGCGGCCGTCGACAACGAGGAGGTGTACAAAATGGCCAACGTGCTCGCCGAGTGCGGCGGTCTCAAGATCATGGTCAAGCGGCTGGGCGCCATTCAAAATGTCTCACGCGCCAAATCCCTGCTGCAGGTGCTGCTGAAACTTTTCCGGCTGAGCGTCAAGGTCGTCAAGGTGCAGGAGATTCTCACACAACCGGAAGTGGGTTCGATGAGTGTGTTTCTACGAACGCTGCAATTGTGCTTGGAGGGCGAACCCGATACTAGTCAAGCAGCGGTCACTGAGCAGTTGTTGGACATTATGGAGACGATCCTCGCGCGTGCCACCAGCAAGTCGCTGGAGACATTCAAAATGTTCTCGCAGACGTTCGGCGGGCCGGAGTACGTGCAGTCGTTGCTCAGCTGCACGAATCACGCGAGCGTGCGAAACAATCAGGCTGTGCTCATGCATCTCACCAAAGTGCTCGCTGCGCTCGTGTACGGCTGCGAGGAGAAGATGGAACTGCTCGTCAACCACTTCAAGCCCGTGCTGAATTTCAATAAATATGATGTGGAACACACCAATGACGATCAGCAGAAGTTGGAGATGTTCTGTGTGCTCACCGAGGGTATCGAGCGCAACGCTATTGGTAACACGCTCAAAGATTACATCAACGAACTGGGCGTCGTCGAGGATGCGCTCGAATACATCACCATGCATGCGCCTTGCGTCAAGCCTACCCTTCTGCGCACGGACAGCGATGAGCTGAAGGAGTTTATCTCCAAGCCGGCGTTGAAGTACATCTTGCGCTTCCTCACTGGCATGGCGCATTCGCACGAAAACACGCAATTTGCGGTCTCCGCGGCGGACACCATACCGATCATCCACCGCCTGGAGCAGGTGTCGAGCGACGAACATGTTGGCTCTTTGGCCGAGAACCTCCTCGAAGCCCTGCGTACGAACACGGACGTCGCGAGCAAGATCGAAGAAGTGCGCGAATACACCAGGTCGGAGAAGAAGCGACTTGCCATGGCGATGCGTGAAAAGCAGCTGGGCCAGTTGGGCATGCGAACGAACGACAAGGGGCAAGTGACTGCGAAATCAACGATCCTACAACAAATGGAGGAGTTGGGAGAAGAAACTGGACTGGTGTGCTGTATTTGTCGCGAGGGTTACAAGTACCAGCCGACGAAAGTGTTGGCGATCTACACATTTACAAAACGCTGTAACGTTGAAGAGTTCGACCCGAAACCGCGAAAGACGGTCGGTTACACGACAGTAACCCACTTTAACATCGTGCACGTCGATTGTCACATGAGTGCGGTGCGCTTGGCGCGAGCGCGAGACGAATGGGAATCGGCGGCGTTGCAGAACGCCAACACAAAGTGCAATGGTTTGCTGCCGTTGTGGGGTCCGCACGTGCCCGAGTCGGCGTTCGCCAGTTGTCTCGCCAGGCATAACACGTACTTGCAGGAGAGCACCAGTCATCGCGACATTGGGCACTCATCGACCGTGCATGATTTGAAATTGTTGTTGATGCGCTTTGCGTTAGAAAAGTCTTTTCATGATGACACCGGTGGCGGTGGACCCCAGAGCAACATGCACATGGTGCCCTATTTGGTGCACATGGCCTTATATGTTATCAATACGTAAGTAGAGCGTTAAAAAGTTTTTGAAAATGTCTAACAATTGTATTTCAACTGCATTTAGAACCCGAGTGAGTAAAAAAGAAGAAACAAATCTTGTCGCATACCTGGAGCAGACAGCGTTGGACAAGTGGATTGAATCATCCTACGAGTCCGAAGGCCCACTTTACTGGCTTACCATGTCGATTTTACTACACGCACCGATGAAATGGTCAGCCTACCGCCTCGCACATCTTAGACGACTCCTGCTCACAGCGCACGTGCGTTGCACGAATCCCGCTGGCAGCGTTAAGACGATCGCCGATAAGAATGTGAAGGAGTACACGGTGTACAAGCCGTATTTGATTATGTTTGGTATAGTGGACAGCGTGTACCGTTACTTCTTTAAATATGTGCCGGGCCCGGATGATCAGTGGACGAACAACCTAGCTGATTACATCCGCCACAACGATGAGGCTTTGCTAAAGGGATCCGAACGCTTGCTCGCTTTTTACGTCGACGAGCTGCTACCGTGTGCGTCTTTTGCTGAATTTTGTGATGTCTGTGGTAAGTTAAAAGAGCTATTATTAAATTTCCTTGTCTTATTAATTTCATGTTTTTTGCAGGTCTTTTGGAAAGCATTGAAGATCCCGATAGTTATATTTGCAATCTTCTAAAAGGTACATAAATCTATCCCTAGTAGTCCTCATTGAACATATTATTTAAGATTTAAAAATGCTGTAAAATAAAGTCTTTGAAAATTACAAAAGAATAAAACCATGTGTTACCTTGTCCCCGCGTAAGGAATAATAATATAAGTCGTAAACTTTTAGTTTTATAAAAAGAACATGTTTTATTTACAAATTAATTCGAGTATCTTCTTCTCGTTTAAATAATGAGTTATATATTCATCTTTCATAATATTTGTTCTAAAAATCCAAACGAAATCACAAACGTCTACTCAATGAGTGTAGCAATTGCATTTTGTTGGTTCTTAATCTCTTTTGAAGAGTGTGATTGGTGCGTATATTAATACGTAAACATTTATTCATTTGATTATTAGTTTTCTCGTCCATCTTTAATCGTCTCGAAAATTGAATTCGATCTACATGATAGATCGGCGTATCCTATTTGCAATTTTCGAATCTGCGCGTTAAGGCCATTATCTTCAAATCTTTGAAACTAAATTTTTAATTAGTTGGCGTATAAAAATATGGAATTCATAACAGTATTGACTGTTGTCGCTTAGCTTTTGAGTGCATCTCATTTGATTCACGATAAACCCGAAGCTTTTACTTGGTGAGAAAACTTTCTTAGTGCGTGACTTCATTAGCTGCTTATCAGAATAAAAATAATCAAACATTCTCGTTCCGAATTGTACATTGACAATAGATAATAAAAATTCATTTTGATGCCACTGCAAAACATTCACTTTGCCTCCTCAAGAGACTCTTGCACATTTCTAATGTAAATTTTATTTATACAAAGAAAGATTCATTTTCAATTATTTCTTGCATATCTAATGCATTTTCTTATAATAGGTATATACAGGAAATCCCATCGAAGACTGGTCGTAGGGTTTTATCATGTACAATACGTAATCACGGGTACTCGGATAAAAATTTAGCAATGGATTAAATCACATCTTTAATGTCGGTATTTGGTCAGTTTTGAATCCCGAGCAAAGTTTTTCGTATCATTTTAATTGATTTTAATCATTTTAATCGTAACATTTGCCTCATTTTATAAACATCTAATGGTGTGCTTAGTTCCGTTGCTTAATTTCGATCAGGTCCACAGCATCTACAATCTTATGGCCAGTCTCCCAAAGTATTCCTTGTCGAGTCGATTTGAAATAGGTCAGTTATGACTTGTAGTGTTGCCAACAAGATTCACGCTTTTTTTCAAATTAAATTTGTTAATGTTCATTATTTTCGTTCTAAATGCAATTTGTACTTTCATCAATCATGTTTCACCAACCGAATTAAATTTCGATGAAAACATACAAAACAAAGTCGCGCTTATGTTAGCATTGCGTATTAGAGTAATTGTTTCATTCGTTTCAATACTTATGCATTCATTTTCTCGTGCTATATTACAAATCTCTATTAAAAACGTTAAATTTGGTAATATTTACAGCAATATAAACAATATATGTAGCTACTATGCTTTCAAATTTTAATGTTATATAAAAATTATTTAACAATTCCTCTTCATTACATACATTTCGTGGATTAGCAACTAGGAAATAGGAAATAGATTTTGTGCAGAAGTTCGAACAGAATAAGTTGATGAAATGACTAAAAAAGACATGAGCAAATAGGTTATAAAATAGATAGAAATTGGCAATCGCAATTCGCCGATCAACATTCTTTGTTTCCTCTTTGTACACAATTAGATAAAAATATTAATCATAATAACTTTCCATAAATAATTTAACGTGGTTATCCGTAGCACAACATAAAATATAGATTTTCTTTGCGTTATCGCAAAAAGCATTCATTTCATTTAACCATGGTGTGTATCTGTGTATGTACGTAGCGTAAAGGTGATATTATTTATTTGCTTGTAAATTATTCCTCTAATCTTCCACATTGTAATTAAGCAGGTACTTGTGTCATCATGATCATCACCAAATCGCTGCAATAATTCATCTCCTTTATCAGTCTGAATGGTCTATTCGATTCACATTTCAATCGGCTGCCGTTTGTTCGGCGTCCGATCCGCCACTATTCTCCTCCACCTTCGGCTTATCCTGCAGCGATGCGCGCAATTCGGCCACCGTGGAGCCGGTATATAATCGCTTGATGCCTCGGGGGAGTGCCCGACAGGATTGCAGATTGATGGAATGCAAATTCGGACATTTCGTGAGTATTGCTTTCACCGGCTCTAAACCCACCGACGAACCGCACAAATTTATCGTTCTGAAATGTTAAGAATAACATAGAAGGATTATAATTTCTTTCTCCAACAAAGGAGGAAGCTAAAAATATTTAGTACATACCTCAATGGCGACTCGTCAGCCTTTTCAGCCAATGCTAACACGGCCGCGTCCAGCGATTCCGTCGCCGTCGACCAAGCCAAATCCACCTCCTGTAGGCTATGGCTCCACTTTTGTAGGATCAGTTCGAGACCAGAGTTTTGTGTCCGTGTCACTAAACATGCTACAAGAGAACACCCATTTCATTGATGATTTACCCCGCGACTTGTTGGTGAACTCACCGCTTAAGAACAAATGCTCCAGATCCCATGCTGGCACTTTGACCAATCCCGAGTCTGTGAGCTTGATACAGCCGCGCACATCCAATAGTCGCAACTTCCGGCTGCACTTCAGGATGCGTTCGATGCCGTCATCGTCGACGCAGCGTGCAGTCGTCGTCTTGTCGTCCTCAATTCCCGCCAGTGACAGTTCCTCCAAGCATGGAAAACCTGGCGATGCCACCTTCACCATAACCACCATTATAAGCATTCCTTCAGGGTGGGTTTGTTAACTTCTTACCTGATCCGTTAGACTAGCAGGTGCCAACCAAATCTGACTATTGGTCAGCCGCAGCACGCGCAACTTGGGGCAACCAATCTGGAACTTCTCCACGTGCAGCAGTGCTGTGTTGTGGGCAAATGTCCGAATGTTAGAAATATCCAGCAGCTCCAAATTCGGGCAGTTCGCCGATATCGATGCCATGATCTGCGTGAAGCCGGCGATCTTATTATGCGCCAGCACCAGCTGCGTGAGTCGGCTGTTCATGTTCTGGCCCAGTGTCACCAACGGCTGTGCGTTAATCGCCGACGTCGACTGTAAAACCACCACCTTTAACACCTCCACATCACAAAACACACCCAACCACCCATCTTACGTTGATCGACGACAGATCCAAGCGTTGTAATTTGGGGCATTCGGTGGTGATATACTTCAGATTATCCGCGTTCAGCCCCTTCCAGCCGGACAGATTCAGACCGCTCAGCTCGGGACAGTTGAGCGTGATAATCTCGAGCATCGCCTGGATATCGCGCACCTTCCACTCGCCAAGGTTAATGTCCTCGCACCGCGCGAGCCGATTCTGCACCAGCCAGTGCAGGCGGAAGTCGGTGCGTGAGCGCTCCTTCACGCAGTTCAGGTCGACCTTGCGCCAGAGGCATGGATCGCTCCCGACGTCGCGCCACAGCCGGCACACCTTCAGCATCCGGACGACTGACGGCAGCGCACCGTCGCGCGCAACCACGTACTGGAAGATGGTGAGCAGCACGTGCGGCGGAACGCTCGAACCCCACACGCTCTGCACGAGCGGTTCGCCGCCACCGTCCGCCCCGAGCGCCGTCGCCGACGACGATGGATCTGATTCGGCATTCCCCTTGCTGCGCTTATTGGCGGTAACGCGCTCGTGGTCCGACGCGTCCGTGTCAGACGCTTTGGGCTTTTTTCGGCGACCGCTCTTTTTCTTGTTTGGTTGCAGCTGCAAGTGTTGGTAATGAACACAAATTGCTATGAATGAGTTGGAATGAGTTGAAAGATGTTTGGTACCTGTGCATGTGTTGATAGATTGCTCTTCTTGATGCGTATCTTAATCGTGTTCTTGTCGCCGCTGATTTGGCTGTGGTACATGGCGACGAGCGCCTTGCGGGGGCGGCCTCGCGACGACGCTGCAGATGGCGTCCTTCTGCGCGCACGACCCGTTTTGTTGACGGCGCCGTTCATATTTAGGTTCTTGCCGCCATGTACAAGGCGATGGTGTGGCGCTGATGGGGCCGACTCGGTGTGCGTGCGCTTGTTCTCTTTGGGAGACGTACTCGGTTCGGATAGGAGTGATGATTCCGTAATTGACGATACTTCATCTGTTAAGCAAGTGTCGTTTGCTTAGCCCAAGTGTTAATATGATAACAGCCGAGTGAATCAACAGCGCAATTAAAATATGTATGGCTAACAATAAGAATGCCGCCAATTCAAA
>JARJDR010013763.1:0-10601 GCA_030264135.1 Myllaena sp. GC000078 | reverse complement strand
TGATAAGAATAGAGCGGCTAGAAAACAAGGGTGGTGCTGGTAACCCTTTTATTGGATGATTCTTAACGCATGTTTTACTGACCGCTAAACGGTTGACCTCGTTCTACATTTACATTAATATTTTTCACTCGCTCTCCCCTCTTGCTACCTCTTGCGACGTGCTATTAACTGATTGATATCGTTTCAATTATTTGATAAATTATTACATTTCCTCTTTGGGGCTTTTGGGAGAGATTTTCTTATATTATTTGTCTGCATCGAGTACGTAATATAAATAAAATTCAATGTGAAAAAGTTCGAAGAGTGTTGCGCCCGTCCAGCGCACCTTTTGACCTTCTGCGCTCCGCACGACGGAGAGAAAATCAGACAATGGGAATATTTCCTTGACAATGTTAACTTAATACACAACACGCACGTAAATAGACAAAGCAGCAATGACAAAAAACCCGCAAATGGTATTACATTCGTGCTTCTTACCATAATTGAATAATGAATAATTTCTGGCAACGTGAAAATTATTTAACTTAATTCAAGGGATCAGATTTAATACTAAAAGTTTGCTTGCGACAATATTAGTTTATACAACTAATTAGAAATGCATAATGCATTATGGTTGTGAACATAATCCAATTCCGATCAACTTTGAAACTTTGAATATTAATCTGATAACACGGCCGAAGACGCCGGCAATCGATGCGTTGCGCGCGCTCATACAAGAATGATAGTGTGGAGGCGCCGGGCAACTACCATTAATAACACGCATTCCCGCATGGATTCCAACCGCATTATTACTCGAATGCCCAACTACTCGAAATGCACGAATTAAAATTCAATTCAACATCTCCCTACATTGCGGAATTGTTGCAAACATACTCCAAAGCTTTCAGCATTCATTAAGTAATGACTGCTACAATAATGACATTTTATCAATAGATTGAATCATCATCAGGCTATGGCAAAACTAATAATTCACATTTGACAAACTCGTGCCGTTGTAATCACCATCGACGATCTGGTCAGCCGAACGGACGAACACAGCGAGCGGGTTGTTATAGATTGCAATATCGATAACGGCATGCGGCGAAACAGCACAAGAGGAGAGCAAACAATAAAAATTTATGTGACCTGTCAAATGCTCGCCCATACTTCATGCTGCGCCCGGCCGACCGGCCGCATCCGCAAATTTTGCTATAAATTGCGCCTACCCGAATTTCACCATCGATAGTATCTTTCTCGCCGCAATATCCTTGGCGACAAAAAGTTATACCGCAGGTAGGCGCGCGTGGCAATGGAGATAATAAACACTAAATTGCCCTCCAAAACACACACCACCTGCGGGGACACTTTTTCTTCTTAAAAAAATAAATGAAAAGGAAGAAGTGCGGTTAGTATGCGTCCTTAAAACGGATAGATAAACAAACTGGGCGATTCAGAGAAACTAATCGAGTGTACTTCCTTCCTGTCCTGAAAACCTTTCACCATTTACAAGTTTTCATTGGATTTCGGGTTGGAAGTTTTTATCACTTGACTAAATTAATTCACCCGGATTCACAACGGGTATTAATTCTACCAAGGCGCTCATCCATGGGATGATGGATCAATGGCATCGATTTTCCGGAAGTGGTGGAGAGGGCGGGGTTGCCTGCGCTGGCGGCGACGCGCGCGCCACTACCGGCCGGTCGGCGTCGGCGTTGCGACGCCAGCGCGATGCGTGCAGTGCGCGACGAGTATCCGAGCGCGGCAGGACGAGCGATCCTCCCAGACCGGTACCGACCGACCGACGTGTGCGCTCCTCCTCCACCTTTTTTTTCTCCTTCGACCACTACTCCTCCTCCTCCCCAGCCGTGTGGTGCGTGTGGCTGAATGAACATTAGACGGTTTGCTGCAAGAAGAGTGGCCATGTACTCCGTCGTGATTGCAGTGCGTTGCAGTACGTCCGCTGGCGCACACGGCAAGGAATAATAATAACAACCGCGACCAACCAGAAGCAGCGAGCAGCACCACGACTACCAACGACAATGTGCGGAGGAGGTAATGATCGCTTGTTGTTTTCCACCCTGCACTTCTCCATGGATAGAGGTTATGATCCTTGGATCCTTGCAAAAAACAATGTCAACATTAAAGGAACCAAGCATTACGTGCATATTGTCGGCCTGCTGCGGGGGGGTAGATGAAAAATGCATGAGCCGGGGGTCTCCCCTTTTATGTGACTTGCCATTATTTGCGACGCGCGCGTGGGCAAGGAAAGGGGGGCGGCGCCGAACAAAGGACGAATCCTTGCAATCAGCTGTGCGTCCCCGGTGGCGAAGGGTGCAATGCACGTTAACTAGTTTATTATGGTTGTAAAACAACGGCATTTGAATTTGTCGCATACACGAATTGGGGTTTGACCAGCGCAGTAGGTAAGTAGGATAATAGTTGTTACCGGCGCGCCGCCACCACCATCACGTCACGTCCTTGATATCATCGGTATTGATAAAATATGAATAAGTGGCCTGGAAATATGAACGTGACGAAGAAAATTGAACCAGGGAGAAGGAGGAGGAGGAGAAGGATGGATCAATACCCCACTCTCAACCCCCTCAACTGGCAAACAACACACGCAATTGACATCCGAGATGAGAATGATGTAATTGTTAAGTTAAACAAATGCAAATCCTGCTGACTAGCTTCGTTGGCGGCTCTTGTGAGAGAGGATATTCAAATTTGTATATCATTAGAGCGCCCTTTCCCACCCGAAAAGTATTAATTACGCGCTCGTCTTTCGGCAAAATGTCAAATAGTTTTACAAGTAATTTCATAGCGAGAGAGCGAGAGATAACGCCGAGAGCGGAATATGCATTGTTATGCAAATGATCGATAGCGACGCGCTTTGCATCTCCTCGAACTTTGTGTGATTTATAATGATCGCATCTATCGCGGCTGCCGATCAACCCCGGCAGACAATGCCGAGATGCACTCTTTGAAATTTTTGATTACGATGCAAATTCACATCTTTATCATCAATCATTTGAAGTACGAAAAACCTCAGAATTGCAAACAAATACCAATTTCAGCAATTCTATTATTAAATTTAACTTTTCAATACGAATGCGAATGCGAATGCGAGTATGACATTAATTTCGGCGGTAGATTGAAAGTGGAATTGAATCGCGCGCGCACACAATGATTATAGCGCTCCCGGTTGAGCTGATTTGTGATGTGCGTACGCGCACGTGCAATTATAAACGACCCCATTCGCATTACGCATCCTCATCCTCATCCTCGTGCTCGCCGCTGACGAAATTCATCTCGACGTTCGCTGCGCGCTGTGAGCGAAGGTGAAGAGTTGATGGCGGTTGAGTGTCATTACACAAAGTGCGATTTACTCCCGCGCGCAATAAAGGATGATGATGAACACGGGCGGGCCGTGTTGCGGGTAGCGATAAGAGGTGTGAATGGATGTCTTCGAATTAGCTGCGAATGGGCTCAAGACCACCCACGCAAACTGAAAAAAATATATAACATTCCCGATAAGGATACCTATTGTATAATTTGTATACTTAATGCTCAATTTAAGTAAATAAAAATATTCCAAATATAAATGCAAGCTGGAAAGGTGGCTCGAAGTATAATTATTTATCAACGAATTTGAATTAATTCCAATATGTCTGAAATTAAAACCCTGTTGCAAGTATTTTTTTTGTGTGTGAATTGGAGCGGTGAAATAAGAGAAGAGAGCAAACACGAGCAGGCGCGCGCGCCCGAATACGAATGATGCTAATTTTAGACGCGAAAAAAACCTGGAAGGAAATGAAGGAAAGCGAAACGCTCTCTCGGGCTTCTAAACACACAAACATCCACTAATACACGAATTGCAAATCGCCGATACTCGCAACTATTTCGTGCTTGCTCTACTTTATTGTTTCGCGCAATATATTCCGTCGGTAATCATTTAGTGCATATTTAATTACTGTTCTGCTCCATAAAATTCATGAGTGCCTGAAAAACGGTCGCGTCGGGAGCGGGGGGTGACTTGGGCAAAGTGCTAAATCATCGACGCCTTTAGTAAGTTTCTTGTGCGTGGGAGAGGATTACAGATTACAGATAGATGAAGTTCGTATAGTGTAGCCATGAAAGCTGTGCCAGTAAAATAGCATTTGCGACCTGCGGTATTAGCTATACGATGTTTTGTGTATGCGCGAGTTCATCTTCTTTGTTCATTGTCTTCGCTCGCTCGAGAGCATGAAAGCTGCTCCACATGGCTGGTGTCAGTGAGCAAAAACATTCTCCAAACCCAAAACGTACAAGATTAAACTCAGTCATCAGTGATTAGCCGCGCGGAGATATTTAAATTCATTTCATTTCCACTGAAACTGGCGCGCAATAATAGTTTTTCGACTGGTTTGTTTTTTTTTCGTGCCCGTCTGAAATTTACGACTTAGCTGCGTTGTGGGTTTATTGTTTCGCGAAACGTTTGCGAACCGGCGCAACACTTAACACTTAATATCTTGCGCAATACGGAAAGGGTTATTTAAAAGCATCATTTGACGGCCGCTTAAACGACGCGACGATTAACGCATTGTTATTCTATTTCAAACGGCAATTTTAGAGAATGTTGCGAATTGCGTTTTACCAGTAATCACTAACAGCTCATTAAAAATAGTGCCAAAAACCGTGTTTTTGGTATGGCATGCCAACAGTCAGTAACAGTAACGTCTTGCGTTGAGAACGAACGTATTGCGCCAGGGCAAGCCATTAGAACACAACCTTTTTAAGATAATCGATAAGGGCGGACTCCTTAATGTGCATGTTCGGACGCCAATGCGCACGGTTAGTTTGGCCGGTGGCGATGATGCGAACGATAGGCGACATGCAAGCGTAAGATAAATGGTGGAGGTGCCGGCGGGTTGCTGCGGTTTTGCCGATTGGCCTATTTACATTTGTTTAGGATTCGAGCTGTGGTTTTTTCTCTCCCTCAACCTTACCACAAACGCAAACATCGATGTTATTAATATTAAAACAGACTGCATTTCAATGTTGCAAGTGTCATTAAGAAACGTGTCCAATGCTAATTGCAAAAGTTTTTGACGCGCCAGGAGCAAGTGCAGGAGAGTGAGGGCAAGTGCAGGAGAATAGTAAATGAAAGAAGCGAAATGAATATAAAGCAGAGTTGGTTGCATGTTGCCGAGCGTTAATGAGCAATAATTTGAAGAAGCAACGCCGGCGGCTTGTCTTCAGCTCGTAAATTTGCGCTCGTTGCGGTTTACAAACAAACAATCCATCAACAATGTATGTAATCATGCAGCTCCTTTGCTCCCGCAGAGAAAAAACTAACCGAATGATTAATACGTGTAAATTTCGATGTAAAAATGTCGATTTTTAACGTTTCAGAAAGCTCACAAGTGCCAGTGTACTAACACATCTGTTATTCCCACTTGCATATGAAAGCAGCGCCAGTGCATAAGCACACAATGTATGCGCATGCATTTTACATTTTCTTATCGGGCCCCTTTCCGACATGTGCACTTCACGACTTCAATATTTTCCGCCAAAGCGATGTGATGCATTCGAAAGCACTTTCCTGCTACGCTTCGCTTCGCACTCAACAGTAAATAACAAAGTTCAAATTTAGTGCAAACCTTTATCTTCTTTCTCTGTGTAACTGGGAAAAATCGAAGGATTTAATGAAAACGAATTGCTGATGGACAGTGTGACGCGCGGCGATCAAAACATTTAATTTTCAACCTGTCGATCGCAAATTGTTACGCGTAAACTCGCAGCGCCAAAACGCAATGCGCATAAATAAACGACGGCATCAGAAATTCTCCGCATACATATTTGAAATGTTTCATAATGGCTTCTGTCGGGAGAATCAAAACGTAAATAAAGTCTATATATACAAAATCGTTCAGTTCAACTGCATGAATAATATATGAAAATAAATATAACACACACGGCTTCCCGCGGGGTTTTTTATGCATTCAAAATCAATATCAAAGCAGACGCACTAGCAAAAGACCTAAATAAGGCGAAGAAATTTTTCTAAAAACGTGAGCAACATAGCAGTGCAATCATCGGAAAAATACCAGAAATACTACGCAAGATATCGAATATCACACGGCCGGAACTATACAATAAACCTTCTTTCTCTATTCTCGACGCCGGCGCCGGCGCCGCCGTATTCTATTCGATGATGATATTTTCTGGGCGCGATTCGGCTTCGGCTTCTCTGCTAATGTATTATTAGGAGGAAAGGTAGAGGAGTGTATTTCGAGTACCAATGTACAACATACTCGACAAAAGAATAGGATGGCGAAGAGCTGGAAGAAGAATGGAAGAGAAAAACCGCACGAGAGATTTTTCTCTGTTCACAATCTCCTTGCATGGCCCGCTTCGATACTACTCATCGTTGTACATCTTACTTGGTGGGCTTTCGGCCGTCCCGTAATAAATTCCGAGATTTTCCCCGCTCGCCGGTAGGATAATGGTGGAATATTTCTTGCGGTTTCGGCAACTTTAAAACTCTTTGTGTGTGCGCATATCGAAATTTAGTGCTTTCAATTATGCAGCTAGCTGAGCTAATGCAAATTGACGGACCTTCGACCTTTTCCCATTCCAAAGCCAAAGTTGAAATGTTTTTAATGGTTTTCAACGAAAAAAAAGTAGCAAATATAATCTTTTGTTTGTGGGTGGCAATAGCAGATGTCGGGAAAACCACCGAATTTCGGGTGTAATCTCTTCCCTGTTTCCCTCTTCTTCACCCACGCTACCATCATCAAATCCACATTAAGTGATTATGACAACAACATGATATCGCACCATATGCAAGATCTACTTACATAACCGACATATTTTTACCCTTGTTATGAACCAACCTGACTATCACCGCCAACACATGACATAATCATCATCATCATCATCAGCAGCAGGCTATGCAAACTTTTAATGAAGTTTCACCACCGTTTTAGTTGCGTGTTTAATGTTGATGCTGGCGTAGTTTTGCGCCGCGCTACCGGACGATATGTTTATGATCTGCCACCGTACTAAAACGTTGTTTGCGCGCGAAAGTGGCCACTTTTAGAAATGACATTTTGTTTGAGTTTCGTTGCTGAAACAATCACGACGACATCGGTGTTGATAAAAAAGACAGTATAGTAAGACACTAGGCGTCCATCGATCGACAAAGTGCTCTTGCGCCTGGCGGGGAATATTTTCAATTTAAACTTTGCACTTCGAATGAGATTAATGCTAGCGCAACACTTTTCCACGCGCTGATGACGGGCAGAGCTTAAAAAGCGCCTGTCGGCTTTCATCTTCAATCGATCAATTGTGCGCAATGCGCGTGAATTATTCATGGATTCATATGCGCACGCATTGTCTTCCACAACTATTTCGATGACTTACAAGCAAAGTGTATTTTTGTCTGGCACGCGCCTGAACGAACTTTCGCGCCGGAAAAGTTATAAATAAATACATCCAGCGAACGAAACGGGCTTCGGCGTCTTTTACGCTACGTTTTCTAATTCGAGTGTGCTGGACGATGGCGCGCGCTTGGTGTAATTGCGTTCGAAGTGGTCTGAAGTTAATCGAATTACACATGGGAGTGGTTTTTTCCCCACTGGCGTGGTATTTTTCATGTTGTTTTCATTTTGCGTAGAACAAAACACCCGACAATTACGCTGGCGGGGGTGGATGGGTGTGGATATGTTGAACACATGTCGGACTTGGGAGCGGCAAACAACCCCATCATATATGGTAGTCGTCGTCGTCGTCGTCGGCGGAGAAGTTGTTGTTTTACGCAGGCCTGCAAAACGAGAGAATGTGGCACAAATGAGATGCGACACAACAAAACTACTCGTACATTGGATATAAATTCGGAAAAATGTGACAGTTGTTGGACATATTTAAAACTCACACTCAGCCAGCGCAGTATTATTTTTCCGGGCCGGTTATAAATTGCTCCCGGAGATTGGAATATAATCTGGTCGGCGATGATAAATCGTTGCGCAACCGAAATTTCGCTCAATATATGTATATGGACTGCGCTGACATTTTCAACTCGCAGAACTTTAAATAACATCATAAATGTCATGCGCGCACAGATGACGCAGTTCTCATTCATTCGCCTTCGCACATTAATTACCTGTATAAATTCATTAATATCGTAATGGCTATGAACCAATTTGCCGAGTATGCGAAGCGTTTTGCGCCGTCTTGTGCGAAATTAATGGTATTATTACTTCAATAACGAAGAAATCGCTGATAAATGCACTTCATATTTCACCCACGCGGCGATTGTCGACAGCGGCGCCAGACAAATTGCTCGAGGTTAGTTCTTGGCGCAGTGCGAGTAAATAAATCAATTACATTTCTGACGTATTGCAATCCAACATCGATAGCGGGAACTTTCAACCCATCACAATTAACAGCGATAACACCCTAAACCTTGTCCCTGCCCCAACATTCGCAATGTTGCTCTGAATAATTGATGCAAGCGCTACGTATGCGCTACCTTGAAGGTAAATTGCGCAAGAGTGCGAATTTCATTGGGAGTTGGAGTAAATTTACACGATGTTCGCCAGATGTTGCGTGGGCCAGCCAGCCAGCCAGCATCCCGAAAACTGTCAGGATCAGACCTCATACATACTTGCCGGCAAACCGGGGGAAAACGAGTAGGAAGGGGATGCGAGTTAAGTTCGTGAACGCATAGTTTACCTTTAGAATCTAGTTCTGGACAGCCAACCAAGCCATTACCTTTCTTCTTCGCGTCCGTCTTTTGTTTCAATTTGTTGGAAACGCCCGGAAATTAGTTTGGCGTGGCAGGTGTGTGCAGATCGCAATTAATATTAAACATGCACGTACGCGAATGTATGTAATTAATTCGCATGGCGGTTTAATAAATACGTTATGACCGGCGATAGCAACTAATCAAAAGTTTTGGCGCGGTTTCTTCGTCCTGTCGTCAGGATTAAAAAGACGGACGATTAATGCCTTCATCCAACGCACACCCTGTGATTATATAATAATAATTACGGTAAGATTAATGGCGTATTTTTTTTTGGTACTGATTACGCAGGAAGTCAGTTGATGCAATACATTAACATTATTCATCTCTCCAGCTTTTCCTCCATCGTACCTTTACATTGATGTATGGGACGCTGTGCGAAAGGGAGTGAAGAAAATTAAGCTTGCGCGCGCGCTTTTAATGAAGACAAATATTTATCGAGGACACCAAATAATTCGCCAAAAATTAATTACGACTTCCCCCCGACCGGCGCCATCGCTGAAAGCGAAAAGGTGGTCTATTATTACGTTTCAATACCAAGCGCCTGTCGAGGGTGGTAGTCCTCTTGTAACACTATCCACGCGGGCGCACTCGTTAATAGGACTATTGTGACGAAGTTTAATAGCTGCTGCTTTGTCATCGCCGGGCTATCTTTGTTGTTCCGCCGTTAATGCTGGCTTTTGTCTCCGACGGCAACCCGCCTATTCCTTTCAAGGATAAAAATGAGTCTAAATCTGCTGCTATTATTAAATGAGTTTCAAATTCGATTTCGCGTGCCTGCGGCTTGCACCGGTATCCAGGCTGCGTTGCCGTTTGGGTTAATTGCACGCGCCGTGCAACTAGGACGAAAGGCCGCGCAGGTGGATGGCCCAGGTCATAAATATGCAGATTTGTGTGGCCTGTTTTTCACGCGCTCGCGTGCAAGAATGTAGCACTATCCAATCTTCTCTCCGGCTCAGACGTCGGCGACGGCGACGGCGACGGCGGCGGTTGTCCTATAAAAAACAGGAACGAAATTAAATGCAACACAAAAAGCAAACATTGACACAAAAAGCGGCGCTCGTAAAGTTTGCAGCTTTGATGTGTGTATGTTTATGATGTACATTAATTAATTTTTTTCGCTTTTCACTTATTTTTATTATACGTTTCGTTTGCGCACGAATTATGACTCATAAAATACGCCGATTCTTCGTGTTTTCCATCGAAATTGATTGCAATTTAATCAGTTGCGATAAATGGCGAGGTGAAATAAGGTTTTTTTGCGAGGTATGATAATAAGTTAACAACTTGCGAACCAGGTGGTTTTACACCCTCGCATGCTATTTAGATTTTATAGTTTTATGCGTATTGAGCGTAAAAAGGCAATTTAAAAATAGCACGGAAGCGATACCGCCGCACATTTGTTTATTTATATTATCGCAAAGCCACGTAATATTTAATGACGCTGTTATCTCTTTGCTATTCGACGGCGATTAAAGTGGCCGCCAGCAATTTTTCGCGCCGATGTGGGTCAGGTGCTCAATTAGAAATTGATAATCATCTGCTGAAGAAACAACCAAATCTAGAGCAGTTTAGCCTCCCGCTGCGCTGGTAATCGATTAGAGCGATATAACAAATATGTTTGTTTACGCGCCAGCCAGCCGACCGACCGACGTTCGATATATCGAACTATTTTACTGGCCCATTAACAAGCACCGCTCTGTGTGCGCATCCTTCGTGTTCGATTATGTTTTTCGTTCGGCTATCAGGCGATATCATCGTATCCACCTGTACACTGTGTCGGTGTGCTTCACAGTCGATTAGTTTTAATTCGTTGATATTATGACCTTTGATG
>JARJDR010013743.1:0-13216 GCA_030264135.1 Myllaena sp. GC000078 | reverse complement strand
GTACATTGCATAAGCAATGCGGGTTATTGAATAATAGTAGAATAGATAAATATTTGAGTTGTTTGCGAACAGTACAGATTTAAGGTTTGCTCACTGGTTTTTTGATGGCGGAATGAATGAAATGAACTTGTGCAATTGCAAATATTTGCCAAGTGATATGGAAATGGCATTTGCAACAATATCGGCGATGAATGCATCCATGCGCACAGGTTGTTTGTTTGCAGGCAAATCGAAGCATAAAATAATGCGCAAGCTCGGGTGCTAAATGTCAGTAAATGGAATGCGCATCGGTTGTTACGCTGTGCGATGCATTCGGCTGCCAACTGCAAAATGTTTATTGCCTAATTGATACGAATCACAAAATAGCATGCATATTATACGAAATGACAACATTTTATCATTTTATGGTTGTGATCAAAACGACTTTTTAAATATTTATCATGACTATAATAATTCCATGAGATCGATAAACTTTCCAACGATGATAAATATTATCGCGAATGAATCTGAGATGCCGAAACGGATTTTGCTCATTGCGATTGCTGATTAACTTTACGATGCAAATTACCGATCCACCTGCAGTGCCGTTTTACGATTGCAATTTTTATGTGAACCAACAATGTGTCTTGGAAAACTTTGAAAATTTCAATTTGTGCGGTAAAAAAATTGTTATTTTTAACAATTTATCTTGATACATAATGGATGAGTTTTCAATAAGTATTCAACCCAATTCCAATTGAATGATATAACTCAATAAATACGCGGCGTAATTTATGGGCGCGATATTTTTTGCTGCAAAAGAACTGCATAAGTAAGAAAAATCGATTCCTAATTAAATTTTAAGCTAGAATCATATTTCATCGCATGTCAGACGCAACCGTGGCCAGGCACAGGCGATGCATATTTAATTAATAATAAGTCGTACATACCTACCGTCAACGTCGTCGTGGTGTGTGGATAGCTCGTTTCGGCACGTTATTATTATTATTCCGTCGTAACGGCTACAATAAATTACATGTGAACCGATTAAACACACACAGCGAGCGCATGGGCACTACCTATATGCGCATGTCGTTCGTCCGGTTTGTCCTTGACTTACCTTTCTGCGCACCGGCGCGGCTCCACTACTCTCTTGAGCGACCAGACCTGAAAATGTCAATGTCACTTCACTTGTTCGCCTGTGAACGAACGGGTTCGAAAAGGCGAAGAAAGCAAGCAAAATACTAAACCACATTCGATTTCATTATTATCTGCAACGTATCTCCTTTTATTTATCTTCAAGGAACAATATGCAATAATTTATAAACAACTTAAAAGTTATATTGACATATAAAAGATGAGAATGTACAAAATATATATATATTACAACCTTAGAAAAACACTGGTGACTTTTGGCTGCTCATACAATACGCGTAAAAGGAAAAACAGCGCCACCGGAAACGGAAGTCCAGAGTCCAGAGCGAGGAGTTTTCGACAGTTTGCCAAGTTTGCCGCAAATATATCACTATTAATGGTGCGCTGCAAATATTTTTCCCGTTGCTCTCTCTGATTTTTTCTGCACGAATATGAATGGTATGGTGCTAGCTGCCAGTGCAAATGAATATTTGATGATAGTGCAGACCCATGCACTTGTTCGTTTTCTGCATTATTAGTTTTTTAAACACATTATTTCAATTCAGTCAAGCGCGCGCGCGCGCAGTTCGTTAGCATTTTTTCATTCAATGCACGATGCAATATGCATGGTGCACCCACCGCCGCCGCTCTCGTGTGTAATAATGTTTGGGAGAATCGTAAAATTTTATGCCTTAGATATCAGCACGCCCCGTAACCGTGCGGCAATCGTAAATCGCAGCGCGCATTATGCAGCCGAGCGCGGCGGCGGCGGCGGCGCTGCTGCCAATTAAATTAATTAATGGATAATATGGCTAATTGAATAACCAAAGAAGTTCGAAATAATGGGAAACTTACTGTTTCTTCTTCGCGTGTGCGCCTTCTCCTTCTTGCTCCGGCTGCTTTTTGCGTCTCATGGCTCGTTCATGCGTTTATTATCGCTAATTTCTTCTTCAGATTATTTGAGTGAGTCTAGTCTAGGCTTTGCTCTCTTGCACAAAAAAAACCCATCGTGAGAACGCGAGTTACAATTCAAATTATCAAATGTTTTTCACTAATTGTTTGTTTAGTTTGGTTGGATTAATTAATTATCTTTGAACGGTTAATACGGGAAGCAAATAAACTCGAGCAAGTAAAGTTTCCCATCATTTGATTTTTATTCCATTTTTAGCATCATCATCATCATATCATCCTTATCATTCATCATCATCATCATATTCATAAGACAAAATAAAACAATTGCAGCCATCATTAATACATTTTCAATAGATATAAAAAATAAATTAATTAAACATATTTAACAATGAAATGAACACATCGGATCGATCGTGTTTTTCTTTGCATCATCAACATCAATGCGTGCGTATTGTACGAGCCAGCATTCTCAAATTCCGATCTAATTGCGTTGGATAGAATCGTTCTTATTGAAATGAATGAAGCGAGCGGAGAAGTTTCAGAAAAAGAAGTGTGTGTGTGTGTGTGCGATCGATGAAATTATTAACATAATAATTAAGTAAATTTACATAAATCACAAATGCATTACTCTTTTACTCTTTTACATTCTTGCGGTTAGTTGGTGTGTGTTTTAATTATCGGCTCGGCTCGCTGATTTATTTCTTACAATTTGTGTAATCCTATTTCCGGTGTGTTTGCTGGAGAGTAAGTGAGTGAGTTAAGTGTGTATCCGATGAAATCGCCTTCTTATTAATTTTTAAGTACTATTGTCGCTTGTTACGTACATCAATTTTCTACTTCTTCTGTTTCTTTTTCAAGATGCGAAATGAAATATACAAAAAATACTTTTCGATGACGTTATTATTGTGTACGCGACTTGAAACCGATATCGTCATGCCGGAGCCGGCGCAAAATAGACAAAATCAGTCTGTTGCTGGTTTTCGTTATCGCCAACCAGTGATCTGGTCGAGACTGATTTCGTCCAATATATTCCCACCATCCACTCAACTGCTAAAGGCCGCGATGATCGAATCGCAAACGTCCTCCTGCCGTGGCTGACGACGATCATGATCGATCATCGCGGCGGAAGAAGAAGGCGCCCGGCTCCGGTATGCGTCTCGCGTTCGCACAAGCCGGCGTTGACTTAGTTATACAAAAATGCAGGAACTTATTTCTTTGTTGAGAAAAAAACATTATATAATACAAATAACTACAAAGTATGCATGCGCGTGATGTTGGGGATCACTCATTGGCGAGCGTGGGGGAGAAGTGTTCAAGAAGACAAGTAGTAACGCAGCGCGTTAGCGAAAGCCTAAATTTCATCTCTTGACTTAGGTATTTTGCCTTATTGTATCTATCGATTAATAAACATCACAATATTTCGTTAATACAATAATATCGTCTGCGCACATTTCTGCCAAATTTTTCGCGGGGAGGGGAAGGGGCGAGCGAAATCGTGTGTCATGTGTAACTGTATTTCTTTTATTTTGCGTTCGTTTGCGCCGTGCGAGTTAATATATGCATGATGCGCCCGGGCAGCTTCCGGTGACGTCGAGAGTTACATATTAATTCTTTGGTTAATTAACCGCTTCTCGGCTAATTGATTCGAGACTATGCACAATTATAATAAATATGTATATATGCTATATATACACACACGAAATGACAAAACGCGCGTCCGAAATAATTTCGTCAAGCGAAACGGAAAACGGACAAAAACCAACGGTCTTCTTTTAGGGGGGAGGGAGGAGAGATGATTTGAAACGCAAGAACAAGAAGAGAGAAGATATAATCGCTTACACTAATATTATTTACACTATAAACAAGTGAATCAATTAGCGCGAGGACCGGTTTCACTGGGTGGCATCAACGGAAGCGATCAGTCACTCGATTATGATTCGTTGCCGCGATTAGTTAACTCGCACGTCCGAAATTTGGGGGGGTTTTGGCACCGCTCGCGAAACGTGTGTTATTAACTGCGTGGGTGGTGAAATCATGCGTGTTCGTATAAATTATTATCTAATATACATATACATTTGTGTTCATCATTTGTCATAGGCATAGAGTGGTTGCTTTGACACAAACGGGGGAGGGGGCAATCGTCTTATTCATAATCATCATTGTCATCAGTTGACCATTATTGAAATGTTTTACGACACGCGCTCGCAGGGCTTAAATAAATTATTAGATAGTAATATACAAAGTTCAGTCTTCCAGATACGTGGCCGATTCTCGTCGATTAATATGCAAAACCCGCGAGATGAGCGAAAGAGTGATGATGGGGGAGGTGGGGGCAGAGAAGTCCGCGCGCGCACATATCGCATTCACTACTTTGTTCTTAGTCGTCGAGGGGAGGAGAAAATCGCACCGCACATTTCGGTGTCGTAATGTACGACAAAAACAAACAAGAAAACGCGCGCGTTTGCTTTACAAGTATTACCATTTTTCAGTCATGCGGAAACGAAATATAAATAATAATACAAACTATGCGTCATTTCTTTATACCTATTATAATATTAGTAACTAATCGTGATTTAGACCTCGGTCGCAAAGAGTCCCAGCGCGTTCGGCGGATGGTGCTGAAAACTACTGTCGCCGATGACGAAGACGCCGCCCGCGTCTTTCTCTACTGGCCGCTTGAGCAGGGAGGAATCACTGTAACAACCAAACCAATCCCAATAAGATCTCCTTTGTTTGAATGTAATACATAATTAATTAAATCGTTATAGTATAGTTAGTTAGTTTGCTTATTACCTGTTGCCGCCGCACACACCCGACGACGTGTTGGACATCACAGATTGCCGCTTGAAGTGCTCGTAGTCGGCGGCTTCTTGCAGCTTGTGCAGCAGCGCCGTGGAGGCGCGCGGCCCCAGCTCCGTGTTGAGCTGCTTCTGCGAGCGCGTGCGCTGCAGCGTGTACAACGATCGGCCGTCGATGTGCAGGGCCGACGCCTTCGGGTATGTGTCTTCGCTCACATGCGACACGTTGCACTCCTCACCACCACCGCCCCCGCCGCCGCCGCCGCCGCCCGCCATCGATTTCGGCGACGGCGCCGTCTGCACTACTTCGTTCGTACACTTCTCCCAAAAGTTCTTAATCATATGCGCGTCGGACGAGATCGCCGTGCCGCGCTTTGCGAAACTACTATGCGCCGTATTCTGTTCGTTCTGCAGGCGCGCCTCCTCGTCCGCTTTTGCCTTTTCGCGCTTGCGCCGCTGCTTGAGGCACACCAGCACGCCGACGGCCACCAGCACCAGCAGCGGCACGAATGTCGACACCGTCGCAATCACCACCACGTGCTCGGTGCTGAGCGTCGCATCCGTCGAGACTCGCGCGCTCGGCGCCGCGCTCGTCGCAATCTCCTCGCACGCGCGCCCCCCGAAACCCAGCGGGCAATTACACTCGAACCCATGCAGGCGGTTCACGCACGCACCCCCATTCTGACACGGCTGCGATTCGCACTCGTTGATCTCAATGCTGCAGTCCTTCCCCGCGAATCCGGCCGCGCACCGACACTTGAAGTCGTTCGTCAGCAGCTGGCACGTGCCGCCGTTCGCGCACGGCTTGGTGATGCAGTAGTCGACGCGGTCGGCGCACAGTTGGCCCACGAAGCCGGGCACACAAGCGCACCGGAAACCGTTCACCTCATCGATGCACGTCCCACCATTGGTGCACGGCTGGTCGGCGCAGTCGTCGATGTTCACCTCGCACTGCGCGCCGGAGAAGCCCACCGGACACTTGCAGCTGTAGCCGTTGATGCCGTCCACGCACATCCCGGCGTTGCGGCACGGATTTGGATTGCAGTCGTTCACCTGGTGCTCGCAGTCGGCGCCGCTGTAGCCGGGCGCGCACGTGCACTGGTAGCCGGTGGTGGCGTCCGTGCACTTGCCTCCGTTCTTGCATGGAGCATCGCGGCATGTTTGCGAGGAGTCCTCGCAGAGGAAGCCGTGAAAACCGAGCGGACAGACGCACGTGTGGTAGGAAGAGTTGGCACTGCGCTCGCACCTGCCGTCGTTGAGGCACGGCGTTTTGAAGCAGTCCTTGACGAGGATCTCACACTCGGTGCCGGTGAAACCCTCCGGACATTGGCACGTGTAGCTGCCCTGACCGGTGTTGAAGCACGTACCGCCGTTGCGACACGGTTTGTGGTTGGTGCAGAAGTTGAGGTCTTGGTTGCAGAAGAGTCCGCCCCAGCCTTCTTCGCACATGCACTCCCAGCGGTTCTCGCACGTGCCATGCACGCAGCCCGGATAACGCTGACACTGGTCGCACAATTCGCCCTCCCAACCCGGTTTGCAACTGAAAGGGGTGGAAAAGAAACCATTGCATAATCCATGTGAAAGAATGTCATCTTCATCCTAACACGGTCAAGATACACGCGTGGCGCGCATAACTCCAGCATCCGAGTGTGTGCGATAACGATTGTTTGATTGAATCGCGCCCAGACACGACCGCGACGCGACCGGACGAACGAACGAACGAACGAACATGGGTATTATGATTGAGCGGCGAACGTGCATCGATTTCGATCGACAGGCGCGCACGCACGAAACAATGTCGTCCCCGCGTAATGAAATGAGTCGTCGTCGTTCGTCTCTCCCACGTCGGCCGGAGCACGTCCGCGCTATGCATTCAAATCATGTATACGTGTGAATCTGGGAAACGAGCGCATGCATGTATGCGGTCGGTCTGCGACGAAGACGAAGACGACGACGACGACGACGACGATCGTCCTCATTGACTTGCTCAGCTGCAAGTCCGTCCGTGCGCGAAGAGAGCAGCCAGCCAGCGAGCAGGTGAGGTATGCGCCTGGCGCGCAGCCTAAGAAGTCGCGAGCGCAAGAACGAGATAACCGTGGCGCGCGCGCGCGCGAGAGGAAGGGGGCACCAATGTGCAACACGCCCACAGAGATGTGTTTCCCACGCTGCCCGGTGGCATGAATGCAGGTCAAGGAAAGGTTAGCCGCGGGTCGCCGGCCCATTGCGCACCACCAAAGGTGGATCGCGGATCCGTCCTCCCCGCGTGTTATCAGCAGGACGAGGAATTCGCAAAAAAGATAACCCCTTCCAAAGGGACAAAGCCCTGATAGGAACCTTCAACCTTCAACTCTGAACCCGTCCGAACACAAAAGTGACTTCAACGCCCGAGCCGCGCCGCGCGCCGGGTGAAATTAAACCGAAACCCGCTGCAAGATAATAAGCACCTAACTTCTTTAAAATTACAGTCCTATTCTTAATAATAAAATGATCCGTCGTCTTCTTTCTCGCCGCGTGCGCGTGCGCTGCCTCGACCGAATGAATTAATAGTGCGCGTTGAAACGCACGCTCTCAAACTTAAACCCAAGCGCGCATGTGTGTGTCTGTGCTGTGTGATTACAGCCAACTTCTTTGGAAGCATTTAATTTACCGTAATTCGTTAATATCGTTTTGTTAGAATGAACGAACGCCCCGGCCCAAAACAACGTCAAATCTCTCTCACTTCTTCACGTCGCGCTCATCGCGTATCCCGTGTGGGCCCAAATAATTATAGGAACGATTTGCGGTCGGTTCAGGGTTCACTCCCATGCTTACGCTTGCGTTTCAGTACGAAATTTACGCATTTAGCCTTGGGCGTCGTGCTGCCGGCCGGTCGGCCGGTCGGCGTGCAAAATCTGTCCGTGTCTAAAACCGCCGCGCCGGCGCGCGATGCATACGCACGAAAACGAGTTTTTGCGTAAACGTGAATAAGACAAGAAGAAAAGGTATACGCAAACATGGTGAACCTCAAATTGTGAACACGCGCAAAAAGAAGCAGCGTACCGGAAACGGCAATTAACTAATATAGCAGGCGAATCATAATAATAATAACGAACGCGCAGAGTTGTGGGTAGGATCTACATACCTGCACTCATTAGGTCTGCTACAGTGGCCGTGCTCCTGGTCACAGCCGGCTAAACATATTGCTGCAATTAGGAAAGAGAGAAGAAAAAAACACATTAATTAATCTTTTCTCAAGGATACGAAACACACAAAAAGCATACAATATTGTAATATAGTTTGGGCGCTCTTGAAAACATATTCGAATGTAACGTGATCTACGCACGTCCGTCCGTATTATAATTTTTACTTTCAACCCTTCCAACGATTGGAACTGCTTGCAAGATTAAGCAGATCGAAACCGTGGCACGAGGAGAAGAGACAAAGAGTTATGAATGTTTCTCGCAATCAACCATTCGGGCTATCAGCGCGCGCCGATCGCAGAGTGTGTTTTTTTTCCTCTCCAACACAACAGGACGCACAAAGGATGTTGGGCTGCAGCGCGAGGACGAAAGCCAGTTTTATAATTAGATAATATATAATTAATATATAAATAGCTGGAGAGATGGCTGATACGAGCGCGGATTCCGTGGCCGGACGATCGGTTGACCGGACGAAGAAAGGATGCAAGAGGAGAAGGGAATAAAGGATGAATGAAGACGCGCGCGCTTGCAGTCCAGCCTCTCTCGCGGCAATCATATGAGAATGAGATGAAACAAACACGGGATTACTCTCCAGTTCGTCCACTCGTGAAGGTACTAAAAGCGCATTGCGAACGAAGGTAGAGTTGGGGCTCTGCGAGTGTGCGTGATGCTTGTGGTATGCTTCACAAATCGTGGGAAGAAGAGCGGAGCGCCGCCGCCGCCACAGCAGCCGCGCTCGCGAACCCGACGAGCGAAAGCGCGCTGGCGAGGCGCACAGGCACGTCGCTTTCGACGCGGTGAACTTCTTTACGATGCAGTTCTTTTCGTTGTCGTTTTTTTTCGCCGTCGCCGTCTTCATCGTCATTGTCGACGTTGTCAACATACAACTGCGTTATTGCAATCGGCGACGACCGACCACGTCTCCACGACATTGTGGTTTCGAACGACATACCACAAACGCTTTTCAATTATTCCACTTCACTCCTCTTTGTCTCTTCCCAGGACCTTCTCCCTCCTCCTCCTACTTCATTCGTCCCGGACGAACGCGTATTCGGGATATATTTTCATATTGCGTAATTGAAGAAGAAGAAGAAAAACACTTACGTGTGGCACAATATTGGCCTTCCCAGCCGTCGAGGCAGACGCGCTCGCCGCTCGACGAGCAGGTGTAGTGGCCGAATTGGTCGTCGCGCGATCGACACAGCGTCTCGCAGCCTTTCCCATAGTAGTGGTCATCGCATGTGGCGCGATACTCGAAGCGAATTGTTGAGTACTCGGCGTGGTGCTCGTAATGCGTCCAATTCTTGCCGATCTCCAGCGAACTGCTGCGCGTCATACGCGTGATAAGCACTGCAAACCGATAAGAAGGGCAACATTAGCATGCATCATAACAAACAATCAATATCCAATAACCATGTGGAATGCGGCTTTAATTAAAGCCATCAGGTATTCCAACAGCAATCGTATTTAAAAAAATATAGCAGATAAATAGTGTGTAAGTGGGTAATTCGAGTACGTAGGCGCGAGTCGTCCTATATCTGGGTATTTAAATAACTGCCAACATACGGGAACCCGTATACCTACTTGCTACGATTATAACATATTTTCATGAAACCGCTTGATAACGATATATACGCACGCGTCCGTCCGTCCCATTCATTGGCTTCTTGTATATTATTATTATTCATTCCTCTTACACGACTTTTTTGACATACATTTTTTCTTCTTCTTCTGCGTCGTTGTCGTTGTCGTCTGCATCATCGTCGCGATCTTAATAGGCCAACCACCCAGCAGCTTGAAAAGAAGACGAAGACGATGGTCGAAGAAGAAGAAGAAGTCAAACTTGGGTGGATGTGGAGTGCACCTGCGGTTTTATCCGAGCGCATGCAAACATAAGCGCCGCCGTCGCGCGTTCTCACACAGGACAACCTAGCAGGCGGGCAGGCAGCTGTATCCGGTATAACACCTTTCGGTGGTACCTCCATCTCTCGACTCTGTTTTAATTTCGATGCTGATGATGATGCCCGCCGCGCGCGATAGCCCAAGGAGAGTAGGAGAGTAATATCGATGATGGATGATTGGAAGGCAGCAACATAATCAGAAAAGGGTCCAAGGGAGAAGGGCCAGGTCGAAAAATCAGTTCGAAAAGAATCGCACACCACCACGTCGTAGTTTTTTCGGCGCGGTTGGTTCTTTTCATTCAGCATTTTCGTTTGCACATCAAATATTACTACACTCCATGTTTGCCCCGCGGCAAGAACAACCCATGCGTGCGTGCGTGCGTACGCAAGAGAGTGAAAGATGATTGCGTATCCGCCGCGAGGCGCTGAAGGAAGAAGACGACCGGATGAGAACCTATACAGATTTACTATGCACACTACCGAACGAACTCTCCATATGCATGTGTTTTAAGAAAAGGTATTGCACACGCCCAACGGGCGGAAGCAGATATGGAGCACACGCAAGATGCTGTGAATTGGGGGGAGAAGCGCGAGAAGATCAAGTAGAAAAACGCAAAAGAAGAACAAGAAGAAGAAGAAGAAGACTTTCAAAAGGACTTCCGGGCTAATGGTCTGTATCATGGCCCGCCCGCCATGTGTTATAGCAAAACATACTCACGTTTTACATCAAAACATTAAGAATAAGAAGACTATGAACTATATCTTGTATACAAGACGCAAAGTCTGTATCCGAAAAACAAGGCCAAGAACATTTTGAAATTTTGACGCGAAGCAACACATAATGCGATTAGTAGAAGGATGTATTCTTGCCAATGCGCTCCTGAACTTGATGATGAAGGTGAGAACCAGGTCTCGTCCGTCAAAGAAATGGGTAGGACGCATCAAATTCTAACGTGTGCGTACGGAGACAATGGCTGGTTTACAACAAACGCTAATAATTCTCATCTCGCTGCGTTTAGCGCAAAACAATGTCGTCGGATGATGCATGACGTGTGGTTAAGATGATCATTGGTTACTATTAACTCGCTTGGTAACTTCTTGTCTAGCTGACTGTCTGTGTCTGACTACATACATAATAACTACATAGTAGGTAATAGCAAAACGTGGAAGAATCATAACGTGTGAAGAAGTTTAATTAAGAATCGCTGCGCGACGAGGAAGCGCGAAGGATTTCCTTAATGAATACCTTATCCAGCTTATTATTATTATATTGATGCAGTGAATTATTATTAGAGCACGCCAAGCGATAAATATTCCAGGGAATCGAACTGGGCGCGGATACAGAAGGGCAAGCAAACACAGACGGAGCTGATATGATGACGAGTATAAACAGAATTTTCATAAACACATTGCACGTGGTGGCTAACGACAAACAGATACCATATTTTACACCTCTACCTTCACCTCTTGCACACACGTGGCGCGCAAGATAAAAATGAATACCGGCTATTGTACGCCTCGAAGTTGCGATGTGACGAATTGGAAGTCAGCCGAATTCATAGAAAGAAAAAAAAAACGTTACCAAGGAAGTTTAAAGCCCTTGGATGAATACGGGGTACTTGCACCCTAAGGCGACATCTAACCTAGCTGGAATTCTACTCGTTGGTACCCTCATGTGTTTGCAATAAGGGTGCTTCGCGGTGCTATCTCCCTCATGTTCCGCATCAAATCGGCACTAGTTAGAAGGGTCGAACACATCATCGGTTCGTTGGCCAGCACGCTTCTACACACACGCATGGACGGTTACGTTATTAAACTTACGGCGCACCTGGCTTTTGGCTCTCCCTTGTTTTCTGGGTCTTTATGGCCCTGCTCCCGCTCCCGCGCTCCCGCTTATCGTTTGGTGTTTGTGTCGTGCGCGCGCGCGCGAATAAAACGCATTGTGTGTTAAAAAATATACGCGCTGCAAATCAGTGCAAGAAGCAGAAATTGAAATGCCAAGCAAGCAGAATAATTTGAGGAATTGTTATTACAACTGCCGCGTCGTTATCATAACGAGGCGCCGCGGCCGCGCTCTCGGCTTCTATTATTAATAGAACTGTTGTTTGCGCGAAACGAGGAAACACCGATGATCGGGAACGGTATTTGCGTGCGTGCACGCCGTGTTCCACGAATATCATCATCACACACACCACACCGTCCGAAACGAACCAAACATGTGCGGAGAGAAATTATCCATCTTAGCGAAACTATTAAAGTGATTATACGCGATGCGGATGCAGAAAATTTGCAGCGCCCTCTCTAAGAAGAGACAACTTACTTCCTATCGTTTATCTTATCACCGGCCGGGTAATTGTTGTGTGTCATCATTAGTTTTGCGTTTAGCATAATTAACTTCACGGAGGGAAGAAAGAGGTCTCGGCTAGAAACAAAAGGCAACCAAGCAACAACTGTTGTTAGGTGCGTGCGTCTAATGATGAATTCGGCATTCTAATCGAATCTGTTCGAGCTTGTCGTCAATGCGTATCTCTCTAAACGCGCCACAACTGTCGAACATATGCTGTTCTTGTAAGAAATGCCAACATTTGGTGCCGGCCAGGTAGCCACTAGGTAGGTATGATGGCCATCAGGTAAAACCGTTCGCTTAACAATATATCTCCAACCAAAGTCTTCAATTTCTGCTTTTCTCCAACGATATTGCTCTCAGAGCGCAAAGAGTCTTTGCCAAAGACACGTTTGTTGTTGATTCAAAAAGGGAGTCTTCCCGCGTGAATGGGGACCAGCTGGTTGTATTCTTACGCAACTTGGGGAATTTCTGCATATGCATCCATCATCTCAAAAGTTGCGAGAAGATGCGAGCCACACAATAGGTTTTTCAACTATTGTTGGGTGGAATTTTATAGAAATAGGCAAAAATTTCATAAACATACACTCGCATGAAAGTGTACTCACCTTCGGTTGATGTAAGATTTCCATGCCACGCTTCGACGATCAATGAAAATGTGCTCTAAATCAAAAACAAAAGCAAATTAATTAGGTACATACTTGAAATATGAAGGAATTCAACATAAACAACCAAAGAATGCATTTCGTACAGCAATCGGCAATCAGCGCCTCAAAATTTATTAACCGACAACGTGTGATGCAAGGCACCGTAATAATAATTACTATTACGTACCTAGAAACGCACAATTTCGAGGCATGGAATCGCTTGGGACACGCGCGTGTCGACATAATAAATTTCGGAGTGGAGAGCTTTTTAATTAATAAATAAAATGGCGGAAAGAGAGCTTTAATTAAACACGTACGGAAC
>JARJDR010013740.1:0-10954 GCA_030264135.1 Myllaena sp. GC000078 | reverse complement strand
TTATGCTAAATTTCGAGCGGGGGTACAATGAAAATTGGTGCTTTGCGTGTCTTCCATTCACATTTGTTGTGTGTATCATTATACAAGGGAAGCACATTTCCTTGTTTCCAAAGTCTATTTTTGTATACGATTACGTTTAGGCGGGTTGTGATTTACTCAGATTATTCCAAACCGACAATAAATCAATGATCCATGTTATAGTGGGTCGAGTGGATAAATCACGAGCAGACACAACATTTTTTTAGTGAACTAGACGGTTATTAAATAGAACCACTCATGGCAACACACATAAATTTGCAAAACAGCTGGCGTGCAAAAACAGAGTTGCATACCGAAATAGTTTATGTGCACGTTTCACGCCAGTTTTCAATTAGGTCTGCGCCGGCCGCCCACGAGCGTCATCGTTATCAACTCGCGCGCGGAGGGCGACAGCATCAGGACACTTATCGTCCTCGTATATGGTATTCGGATGAAAACGAGAATTTACAGTACATTCAGTTAACAATTTATATCATAGTTTGGAAAAGAAACAAGAAACAAGACCAAGAACGATTGAAGTCACTAAGTATAGAAATTGAGCATGAATTAATTCACTCGTAGCTCTTTACGATTATCGTGCGTCGGCGTTAACTCGTAAACTGCATAAATGTCATGCATGAAGAACACGGTGCGTTCGCCTTGCGTGGTGGTGGCTGGCATGAAAAACACTCATTTGTAAGTCTAATGCGCGTATTGTTATTAGCGCGAAGATGCGATTGTTATTCGAAAGGCGTCGGCGTCGGTGTGGAAATCGTATCAAATGCTTTGTACTCTGCGCAGTGTGGGCGGTTTGCAAAGGTTATTTGCAATAATGCGCCGAAGACGGCTCCACCGCAAGGCGACGCCCTAGCCCTTTCTCGGTCATATTAAACCATTGCATGGAAGGAATACGTACTATACATCTATTTCTAAGGGAAAACGTGAATGCATTATAGGTAACTTCCTTGTTTGCATAACACTCTTGCAGATTATTCAATTTTGGTTGTATTGTTAATATTTTGCTAAACATGGTTGTGTAAATAAATGATGTGATCTGAAGAGTAGGTAATTCATCCGTATAATTATATAGGTACTGACAAGCGAGATAGAATGCGCAGAGATACAGATTTCCCAACGAGTTAATATTTACCCATTCGTGGAGAGTGGCCTTGTCCGCAAATGGAGCGAAGATTTCATATCCGCCATAATATTATTTCATGTCATGCATAGATTTAACATTTCCGGCGTGGAGTTTGTTTGGACTGCTTTTGCGGACTGTGCTTTACTCTCTGCGGCGAGATAACACACTTTTCCAGTGGATAAGCTGAGCGGAAGCAACGCACATACGCAAATACGTACCACATGCAACGTTAATAGTTAATGATTATGCGCTGGCTATTTCGTGTCCAATTCTATATGTTTACTCCTTGCCTTCAAAACCATTTAAAGTAATTTTAGTACTTAACTAATCAATTAAACTAAATCTTTAAGCATTTTACTACATATACTACACAAACATTTTTATATTTTTGATTAAAATATGGAGATCAACATTTGATGATGATGGGATGCTGATGGGCCCATAGGAAAAAGTGACAACGCCACGCACTATATTTACCTTACCATCCCAACCACTCACTTTGCACGCAACACAAGAAGCGCGGTCGCGGCCGGCACGCACCGTAATAACGCTGAAAACCTTTTATCCACGCAGTTTATTACTTTAAATAAATAATGAAACAGTATTCTTGGCGCGCGCGCGAAAATGCTCATTGTTGAACTGCCGGAGATCGCTTACCACTTGTTCGCCATTTTTCTTTTTCGGTCTTCGTGTAGATTCGCTGACGTGGCAGAAGATTGAGAACGACTGGACCTGCACTTTACGTCTTAACCTTTTCATCTCAAACAAAAAAAGGAGGCAATAAATACAACAAGTATGGTTGGCATTGGGAATATAGGACAAGGTGCAACGTGTGCTTCAGGGTGGTTGGCGGGTGAAAAGGGGGTGGAGGAGATGAGCACGTTGGCGCTGTTAAGGACGTAAACACGTGCGGATAATTCCCTTGTCGTTGGCATGCGTATCATCGTGCAAACTGTCACTCACAACCGCGCAGCCCATTGTCATTGATAACATTTAAAGATTTAAAGAAAAGTAATATGGATTATATTTAGAATTCGTATATTTCACGCTTCGTTTGGAATTGATTCGATGCCATTTTTGGGTTGGAGATAGCTGAGGGCTGCTTTGATATTCACGCTCGGCCGTGCGCGCGCCCTCCAAAAATTGTCCACGGTCGGGGCGTATCCTTTCAATCTCCGGGCATTGATTATGCCTACTCCACTGGCCAACGAGTCCGAGTGAATAATTCCACGGTCCGCAGTTAATGCTGATTGACGCATAGTATCTAATAATAAAACAAAGTTGAAATGGAGAAAAGGGTTTCGGAAAGGATTCAATCACGAAATTTGGAAGCTTCTCGAGTTATATTTTTTCCAATCTGAAGAAATATAGCATGATATTGGCTTAATATTTGCGTACATCTTACTAGGGGAAAGGTGGTTAATTCGTACCGGCGCTTAAATCGTACCTCAGTGATATTAAGAAAAGTGTACATGCTGCACGTCTGTATGTGACGGATTTGCATAGAGGCAAATCGTAAATAGTGTGTCCTCAACTGTAATCTCCCTCCCAATAATTTATAAAAACAATTTTTTTGCAACGCCTTAATTACATTTTACCTAGTTTTTTGTAACGTGTATAAGTGAGCATAATGCAAAGTATTAACTTGTTTCATAGTTACAATATTAGAAGGGTTAATCAGTTCTCTATTGGCCACATGCATTAGGTAAAAGCTCATTTCTGCATTATTTTGAAAATTTTTGAAGATGGTGTGACGATGTTTCCTAATTCGTACCTTCGTGGATTTCCTAAATCATACCACCACATTAATAGAATTAACTGCTTCCTCTTACATGAATTAGCTCGAAAATAGTGAGAAAATAAACAACAAGGTGTTGCGAAACGTTTAAAATAAAGGCAAGAATAATAATTATTGGTTTCACAAAATGCTTAAAATTTAACTTTTGGATACATGACATGAGTGCAGGAGTTTCCAGCAAAACAAAAAATTTCTTTGTATTGATTGCAAATTGATAATATAAGGTTTACCAATAAGAGGTTTCATTTTGATATTTAAAAACAACGAGTATTTTTATGAGAAATCAATGAATATTTATTTTATTCTAAAGAGGAAGGTATGCGGTTTTTGGGCTGGTGGTGTGATTGGACCGTACTTTATCGAAAATGAGGTTGGTGTAACTGTTACGATCAATGGATGGCGTTATCGAGCTATGATTAATGATTTTTTATGGCCGGATTTGGAATGTGGACGACGTTTATTTTCAGCTAGACGGCGCTAAGTGTCACACAAGCAACGAAACAATCGCAATGTTGCAAGAAAAGTTTCCTGACCGTGTTATTTCTCAAAGAGGTGATCACAATTGCCTACCGAGATCTTGTGATTTAACACCTTTAGACTTTCTTCTTTGGGGCACGTAAAAGATAAGGTCTGTCCCAATGCTCCACAATCGATTCAAGACCTAAAANCGAGGACATGCAGCCGCAAATGTGCGAATTGGTCATGGAAAATTTCATGAAAAGAATAGGGTGCTGCAATCGTAACCGTGGCGGCCATTTGGCTGATATCGTTTTCAAATGGTAATGGCATACCTTCCTCTTTACAATGAAATAAATATTCATTGATTTCTCTTAAAAAATACTCTTTTTTTTGTAAATATCAAAATGAAACCTCTTATTGGATAATCCTAACACAGAGTACCCAAAAGTTTCCGACGCTATAAATTTGTTAAACCACTTGTGAAACAAAATGTCGGAAACTTTCGGGTACTCTCATGTATAATTATTGTTATATTTCTATATTTCATTGTTTTTTGTAGCGTAAATCACTCCTTCTGCATGGATTTTTATTGCCTGGCATTATCCTTCTTGGAGGTCTTACAATCTTAATGTCCTACTGTTTGTTGTCCTATTCTTGATAAGTACATAAATAAGCACAAAAACAAACTAAATGATTAACAATTATTTTAGTTTTAGTGTTACTGTTCGGATGGTCAATTTGGTACACGGTTTATTGGTATCACCAACGTTTAATTCCATCAGCGGTGACTGAAGAATGTTACTCCTGCTGCTGCGATATTATTAGGGTTTTTCACTAGTTAGGATTTAATAAAACATGTACAAATTTAGCTCTAGTAATGCCAATAACTAATTAAAAACTTAAATTTTAGATACTATGTATGTGTAGATGTAGGAGTATGAAAGAAATAAACTTATTTTTTGATGGAAATTATTTGATGTTCGGAAACAAGGTCATATCCGGCGAGACAAGAATCCTAGACTAGTCGGCGCCAGGTCGGCGCGCAGACGATCGTCCTGGCGCCAGCTTCCAACCCACCACTCGGCCGCCAGGATCATTGCAATCGTGTCACTAATCGAATGTGCTGTACCACGATATCAACCACCCCATTAATACTGCAGTTCCAGTGTTTAACAAAATTTAATTCAAGTTTACAAGTATAGAAGTGTTTAATTAGAAAGACAATAAGCTTAAATGATGGAAAAGTTTCTCTGCGTTGAATTAAAAACGGGCATCACCGTTTATGGCGGCCTCAATTTGGTAAGCAAACACTAATAATTCTTTGCTAGATGCTAGATTCTATTACAAAGTATGATTTTATAGATTTACTCGATAATCGCCGCAATGTTCCACTTTGGTTTGAGCGTGTCCGATGAGAATGCGCTCGCCGCCACGGACCAAACGTTTTTATTGGTCATTAATTTTGTTAATATTTTAATGTCGGCTTGTTTAACGTATGGGGCGTATATGGTATGTATGAGATCCTTCCTCTTCTTCTTCAATATGATAAATTGATTGGTTGCAGAGTCGCAGACAATTCCTATTGCCATATCTGATTTCCGCCTGTTTCGCATTGACAATTCTTACGTTTCTCATTCTTTTCCTATTGACACAGAGTCTCCTATTGGTTCTTGTCTTGCCAATTATAGGTAATGGGATGTGGGGTAGGATGTAGTTTTCCAGAGGGGTAATGATTCGTTTTCGGTTTTTAAGCATTCGGTTGGTATATTTGGTACGCAGTGTTGTCACTCTATCAAATGCTAGATCCACGCAATCCAAACTATGTGCCGCAACAAGAACCGGCGACTGTTGTCTACGTGGAGGATGCTAAACCGCCGGCGTACTATGATGCCGCTGGTGCTGATGCTGTTTAAACATATGTATCCTTTTTAGAACAAACGAGTATGGATGTCTATTAAGATTTTTAAAACTTTCTCGTTATCAGTATATCTCTATACGAAAGCATTTTATGATCAATTAAAGTTTTAAATTTTGAATATAAATGAATAATGCAACTATATATGTGTATATTATTATAATTGTAATTGTTGCACTCAAATAAAATACAAACTAGTGGAATATATTGGGTGCGCCAGTTAGTTTTGCGGTTGCGGCTTTATTGCGAAAAATTGTGGCCAAATCTCCGCAATATGCGACCGATTGTTGTTATTTTGCAGGATGACATTGTCTTATCTTTCACTGTAATATGGCCGTTTTTCTTTTCTTTCGATCATTCCGAGTAATTTTAAACAGTGCGAAACAGTTTATCGAGTCACTTCCAATGTGTATGACATGAATTTTCTTTCAATAATTCCTCCAACTCGTCGTTTTCAAACTTTTGCGGCTCCCTTATCTTCGACGTCAAAATCACTATTTTTTAACCGTCGAAACCAGTACTATCACGTTGGTTGCAATGGCGCATATGCACCGTACACTTCACATAGAAAACGATAACTTTCCCCGGCTTTTTTCTTCAAATGGAAACAAATAAGTAACGATTCCCGTGAATTACGGTTTTATTGCACAAAAGTTGACATGTTGTGAGGACAATAACAATATGATAATTACATTTCGGCGAAACAAAAATTACTTAAAAATAAAGTTTAATGATGAGGCTTCAGCGCTTCAGCTCAGTTCTCTATGTAGTGGAGATAATGTTTGTGTGCAACCAATGCAGATGCGTTCATGGCTCAAGGAGACGTCGGCGTCGGTGACAATAGTAGACGCGCTTTTAAAATAAAACTATAACTATCAACGGGAGAGTATCCTTTAAACTACCCTCGACAATACATGGCGACCCTGCCAAAGCCAGTGTCTGTGACTGTGCGTGAGATTACAGCGCGACTTGTTCTTGCGGCGAATAAGTGATTTCCGCATTCCTCAAAGAATGGCCTGCACGGGAAAAGGACACCGCCGCCAACGCGATCAGAGGCCTCCACTACACATATACAATCTAGGTAGGGCGATTTATTTCATTGTGTGCCGCCAAATTTTTAAATCGTTAAAAGTGTGCCGCAACAAAAAAGAGGTTGAAGATGTTGAGATTCACTGCATTAAATTTCTTCCACTTCTTTCTGTCTTCGGTGAAAGCCTTTGCCTCATATTTTCCTATTTTTTTTTCTCAAGTTTGTTATCCAACACATTTTGCCATGTTTTTCTTGGTCTTCCTTTTTTTCGTTGTATTTGCGGTTTTGCTTTTCATATTTCTCTTGTTTGATTTGCATGATGCTGATAACTGAGGGGAAATTAACAAGTGATAACTTAAAAGTGACATTTCGATAGTTGATGAGTATGTTATCACTCTGTAGGGTTGCATATTGTATCTTTACTTATCTTAGATTAATTCATTCATGTATTTTTATCAACCATATCTATGTATTTTAAATTAATCGGAAATTTTATAAAATCATTCTTAACTGCGTAGGTGTACTCGTATGATGCATTAATTGTTTTAATTCTAGAGAATGAATCAATAGCAAAAACCCAGAGATCTCTTTATACCTTACCCGTTATCATTATTTTATCGATTCTATCTAAACAAACTGGATTTATTCAGAAAGATAATCCACCTATAAAGTTAAGCACTACCTAGGATAAATAGATTGCGTGTAAGTCGAATTATATTTAATCTGATTAAGCGTTTTGTTTTAATCGCATCTCAATACTTATTTAATATTTGTATCAATGTATTAATTCAATTATTATTAAAATCGCTGAAAAGGGGTAATTGAAAGTAATTGAGATTTAAAATACGTAGATAGAAAAAAATGATGGTTAGAACAGAGATACGAAATAACAACAACTTTCAATCGGACAATTATGAATCAAGGCTGCTGTTTCATTCAAGCCACTCATCGATCGATGATAACACGTAAACAATAGAACTCGGGCAAAAAGTCATACGCAATAAAAATTAACATTTATTTACGTGTTTAATTTCTAAATAAAGGTAAATTGAAGAAGAGAATTTGAATCGGCACCGGAAATGCACAGCGCTCAACTGCTACGTTTACATATTTATATAGATACCTTCTAGTAACTTGATGATCTCGAAACGATTATATGTATACATGCGCGTGTATTTACCTATCAGGGCCCTTATCTCCTTGTCGCCGACTGAGTCGGAGAGTAGACTCTCGTCAGTTTGCATTATGTCTGATCGATTCGTCCGATGCGTGCGCGATATGTCGTCAACCACCACCACCACCATCAAAAGACACGTAATTACTCCCCCTCTCACCCCCAATTAACCCCTTATCACCCCCCTTGCAAGACGCACACGCGGTGCGTGCCGTGCAATGCAACCCACGCGCATCCGCCAACCGTAAAACACGTTTTCCCATCGCATCATTAGTGCGGACTTATCAAATGTCGGTTCGCCTGTGTGCGTGCCCCATGGATGGCGATACGTATTAGGTAAGTCGACTTTAATCACCGTCCTCCGCCATTCGACGCGCACACGCGGTACACACTACTTAACCACATACTACAACTTTCCCATCTCTTTTGCCCGCACAGAGTAAGCGCTGATAATGAGAAAATGATCATAAGCGCTCACCGTCTTCTCCTCCACGCCCTCCTCGTGACCGCCGTCGCTGTCGCGGACGCCACGTGGTGCAGCGACGAGCAGCGCTGCACGTGCACCGGCGTCGCCATCGACTGCGCCACCGCCGACCTGGACGGCCTGCCGGCGCCGTGGGACCTCCACGGCGCGCACATCGTCAACCTCTCCGGCAACGCCATCGACGAGATCGACGCCATCGATTGGCGCGGCGTGGAACAACTGCAATACCTCTACCTGAACCGCAACAGCATCTATTACATCCGTGCGCACGCTTTCGACGCGCTCGTTAACCTCGAGCACGTCGACCTCGCCAACAACTACCTGGACGGCGTACCCGAGCGTCTCTTCGCGTCACACCACCGCATGCGTACGCTCATCCTGCAAGGGAACCTTTTTGAACGACGCACACCCGCTTTACACTCAACCACCCTCGAGGAGCTAGACATGTCGTTCTGCAAGTTGCACACCTTCACCGCGGCGCATATCGAACATTTACCTGCGCTGCGCTCGCTCAACTTGCAGGTGAACAACTTGAGGTTTCTTGCTCCCGAAATCTTTGCCGGGCATGTGGGTATTCGCCTGGTGCTCGCTTATAATCAGTGGGGCTGTAATTGCAGTACGGTGGCGCTTTACCGTTGGGCGCTGCAGCAGGAGTCGCGCGTGATTATCGATGAGAAATGCAACACAAGGCACAATATGCCTGTGAATTTGTTCAATCGCACGCGCGAGTTTTTGTACAAGGAGCGTTGTGAGATTGATGAGGAGACCTTTGCTCTGGCGCCGATGAAGAATCTAAGTTTGACGAAGGTGGATGGCGGGACGACGGTGCTGCCCTCTGTCCCACCAACGGAGTTGCCGACCGAAGACGGCGAAGGCGGCGATGTTTTGTTGGAGAATGCGTGGTTAGTCTTTTTTGCGCTAGCTTTGGGTATTGTTCTTCTCGCGATAGCTGTTGGTGTGTTGGTTGGCTATTTTATCGGTCGAACGATGACACGTCATCACCACCAGCAACGGCAGCGCCAGCAAAGTGAACCTATGCTCGTTTAGTCTAATCAAACACTATTAATTTGTTTCAGTAAAGTTTAAAAATAGAGTAAAACCTATACTTAAATATAATATGTAATTAGCGCTTGTCTTATTTACCTACCTGTGTTTTATATAGGACTATATGTCATACATATAGTGTATACGATATTTACTGATTAGTAATAAAGATAAAAAATAAAACACAATAAGTTATTAATAAACGATAATCACTAATACAATATGTACTTCAATTTGTAAGGTATATACGATATACAATATATAAAAATAATAATTAGATACTTAAGCGTTATTTCTTAGTAACAAACTAGTCAGAATCAATCAATCAAAGGATGCGCAGCGTAGTTCGTATAACGCAACTCCTGCAACACGCTCGGAAGGATTTGACCGGGCACTTCATAATCCAGCAACACTGTATTGCGGTGTTGCGAGCGCTCCAACTTCGCCGCCATGCGCTTCCGATACATACCGCGCAGTTGCCACACAATGCCGCCAGCGACCACACCGGATATAAACGTCAGCACAATCACAAACACGGAGCCGATGTGGATATGTCGCACATGATGACGACGCTCGTTGAGGGCTCGCATCACATCCAACCACTCCTGCTGGGTGCGCGCGTCCAACGACGTGTTGAACACATCAACGTGCTGAAGTGACGGTAGAGCGTCATTGATAAACACACCTTTGGTGAAGGTGGTGATGTTGCGGTTGTGCGCCAGGTCGAGGTATTCAACGCATGGCAGATTGCGGAACATCAGCTCGCTGAGACGGTGCGGCGCCAGGCCGACGATCTTCACGTTGCGTAAGTGGTTGGGTTCGATGATCACGGCGTCGTCGGTGGTGAGGCGTGCGAGAAACGGCCGATTGTTGCGCTGTGTGCGTGTGGTGATGAGAATGCTGTCGCCGTCTTCGGCGAGGCACTCGACGATGTTACGCTCGCATGGTGTCGGTGGTTTGGTAGCTGATGTGATTGTGGGGGTGGTGCACAATAGCGTGAGGAAGACGGTGGTGATGTGGTGTGGCAGTGACATGGTAATGATGTTTACGCGGGAGTTGGTTGTCGAGGTGTGTGTCGAGAACGAGCGATACGGCGTTTGCGAATGTTGCGATTGATATGATAACGCGCGAGCGAGGCGCGTCTGGAGTGATTATCAGGAATTGGCGTGCGGATTGTGCGCAAAGGTGTTGCAGTATTTTGGAGCATGCTGTAATTTAGGTGGGAAGTATATATGATACGTGATTTGTATGCAAATCATTTCTTTAAATATGCTTATATTTCAAAATTAAATTAATTCAATGCTAATAAAACAAAAACGCTGATATGAAACACCAAAATGGAATAACAGTAAATTCAATTATTATCTATTGTGCATTTGTTGTGAATTCGGAAAATTACTTTGATAACTGCGTAGAATTTTTATGTATCAATACAATCAATATAATTACCTCGACTTTAATCGGTGAATTTTCAAAAATATGTAATTACTAAAAATAAATTCAGAAGGATTACTTTATTAGGAATTAGTTTCATCACCGATAAAGTTTAAGAATTTTACCGACAAATAAAATCAATTAATCGTTTTTTATTATAAAAGGTGTCCCAAAAGCAACGCAAGATTTGAATTTAACGAATACTTTGTTTATATTAATTTTATTATAATTTTTTATTGATTCATTATGTTAAGAGGTATCACCACAGTATCAAAATCAAAAATCAAAAACATTTTTGAAATCGGCACGCAGGCTAACTCGAACAATTCTATCTTATAAAAGCCCAAGTCACTGCCTGCCTGCCTGCCTGCCTGCTTCACTAACGCTGTTGAAATTATACGATTTTTCAAACTAAAAAAACACTGAAATTTTCAATAAAAATGCTTTCAGAAAAAAG